>CM042009.1:149920882-149940882 GCA_023525715.1 Cichorium intybus | reverse complement strand
AAGTCCTTCAGTTAAAACAAAAAATTCAAGATTTAACTGACAACAACACTAGTTTAATTCTAAAACTAGATGATTCTTCAAAGCAAATCAAATTTCTTGAATCCGAAAATCAAAGATTTCAAGGAAAACTGGATTCTATCAATATTGCCAGAAAATTGAGTGATGATGTTTTCACTAAAGCAAATAACTTAGGAACTGGCAAAATTGATACGAATTATAAACCGGGAATTGGAAGAGAATCTTTTGAAAATGAAGAGACTGAAAAGAAAAATGGAACAATTTGTGAAAACTCTAAAACACCTCTACCAGATTTTTTCTTATCTGCTAATGAGGACGATTCAGATGACGAAACAGTTATCAACTGTAGCCCAGATGATACTGCTTTCACTGTTTCCAAAAAGTCTTTCAAAAGAGTCTTAAAATCTGAATCAGACTCTGCTAGTTCAGTAACTCATCAATTGAGATCTACTAAACTAACAATGAATGATGGCACAATCAAACTTGAAAATTTCTTAAATGGAGAAAATTCTGATCATCAAAATGGTAGTACTTCTGCTCCAACTGTCTTTCCCTCTTTAAACTCAACCTTTATTGGAAAGAACAATCTGGGACAAAAATATTCAAAGAAACAACAGACAAATAAACAACCCATTCAAGCTGTCTTTAAACCAAAAGAACATAGCAGGCCCATTGTTTTCAAAGAAAAACCTTTGAAATCAAGCGCTGTGCCACAAAAACAAATCTTTAATCCAAAACAAAAACCGTTTCAAAAACCAATTCAAAATCGCTTTCAAGAGATAAACTTTAATCTCTCAAGGAACTTTCAGAAATCATCATTTCACCAAATTCCATTCCATCATCAAAGTGTTTTCCAAAACCATTCAGATCCCAGATACAAAGAAAGGTTATCAAACAGATCTTCACATATTGGATACTTTTCACAAAATCAGAAATCAATTCAAATGACAGGTTTTCAAAAACAAATCTCACTTTGGGAAAACCTAATAAATCAACTTAAGCCTCAACCGTTCCGTCCAATCAACAAATATTACAATGATTCCAAGTTATCAAAAACCATTAACAAATCAGGACCCACCATGGTTTGGGTACCTAAAATTTCTGTCTAATTGCAGGCATTTTGTGCTGGAGAGCCCAAGGATGGCACATGGTATATCGATAGTGGCTGCTCCAAGCATATGACAGGAAACCAAAGCTTTCTACGAGACTTCAAACCCACAGAATCCAAACAAGATGTGACTTTTGGAAATAACATGACTGCAAGAATCAAAGGTTATGGAAACATAACAAATGGTCACTTCACCATCAAGAAAGTAGCCTACGTTGACGGCCTGAAACACAACCTAATCAGCGTATCACAACTTTGTGATAACAATCATGAAGTTCTTTTCACCAAACAGCGAAGCATAATCAAGGATGCCAAGACCAAAGCCATTCTAGTCAATTCTGATCGTCTAGGCAACATGTATCCACTAGATATGGACCTTATCTATGGAAAACCAGACATCTGTCTCTTATCCAAAGCTTCAGCTGATATTAGCTGGTTGTGGCATCGTCGTCTTTCCCATCTCAACTTCGGCTACATCAACAAGTTGATTGCAAATGATCTTGTTCGCGGACTGCCGCTTCTGAAACTTGATAATGAAACTCTTTGTGCAGCTTGTGAAGGAGGAAAATTGTCCAAATCCTCTCATAAAAGCATTTCTGAATCTAGTGTATCCGAACCACTAGAATTACTGCACATTGATCTTTGCGGCCCTGCAAAAACCCAAAGCATAAAAGGGAAGAAATACATCCTTGTTATTATTGATGATTACTCACGCTTTACTTGGGTTTTCTTTTTAAGGCTGAAATCAGAAGCACCAGAAGAAATGATCAACTTCATCAAACAGATTGAATTAAAGCTCAAACGACCAGTTCGAAGATTCCGAAGTGATAATGGTTTAGAGTTCAAAAACATAACTCTAGACTCATTTCTCAAAAACAAAGGCATCGAACACAACTTCTCAGCCCCTTACACTCCTCAACAAAACGGCGTTGTTGAAAGAAAGAACCGAACTCTGTGCAAAGCTGCAAGATCAATGCTCATCTTTGCTGATCTGCCACAATACTTCTGGGCAGAAGCAATAGCCACAACTTGCTATACTCAAAAGCGTTCTTTAATCCACAAACAACTTCATAAAACACCATATGAAGTCATTAACAACCGAAAACCAAACATCAAATTCTTTCATATTTTTGGTTGTCGATGCTTCATAAAGAATAACAAAGATCACCTTTCAAAATTTGAATCAAGATCAGACGAAGGAATTTTCCTTGGTTACTCTTTTACCTCAGCTGCTTATCGAGTACTGAACAAACGTACAAGAGTAATTGAAGAAAGTACCGATGTCCACTTCGATGAATTTTATGTCAGAAAATTGGATCGTAAACATTTTGGTTCTGAAATGATCGATAATATTTTTCAAAATCCAATTCAACAAATGCCATCTACGGACATAGAAATTGATCTTGATTTACTTTTTGAACAACCCAAAACTGCTTATAATTCTGAAATTCTAACATCTTCTACTATTCCTACAGGAAACTCCGATGCAGAAACTTCACAATCAAACCAAGAAAATACAGATCAAGTCGAGGGGGAATTACCAACACTAAATTCCTCTTTGAACACTCCCAATCCACCTGTCCAAAATGATCCCAGTGCATCATCTATGGGGGAACCTTCTTTACCTCATTCTCACCCTATAATCCAAAAAGACATATTTGACAACAACCAAAATCTATTCCCAACAGAATCACCTGACCAAGAAGAACAATGGAACATAGAAAACCAATCGAAATACCTGAAAAAACTCGCCTAAACAAATGGACCAGAAATCATCCTGCAGAACAAATCATAGGAGATCCCAATTCTGGTATTCAAACAAGAGCCGCTTCCTCAAATGAATGTTTATACGGAGCATTCTTATCCATGACCGAACCCAAAACCATCCATTCAGCTCTCAAAGATCCAGACTGGGTCAAAGCCATGCAAGAAGAACTAGCTGAATTCGAAAGAAACCAAGTATGGGATCTTGTTCCTACTCCTCCCGATGTTACTGTAGTAGGTTCAAGATGGGTTTTCAGAAACAAAACTGATGATCAAGGCATAGTCTGTCGAAACAAAGCAAGACTTGTCGTCAAGGGCTATTCTCAACAAGAAGGAATCGATTACGATGAAACTTATGCTCCAGTTGCAAGACTCGAAGCCATTCGTATCTTTCTAGCATATGCAGCACACAAGAACTTCAAAGTTTACCAAATGGATGTAAAATGTGCATTTTTACATGGAGAGATTGATCGTGATGTGTATATTCAACAACCTCCAGGTTTTGAAGATCCACAGTTCCCAAATCACAGTTTTAAGTTACAAAAAGCAGTTTACGGCTTAAAACAAGCACCTCGAGCCTGGTATTCAACATTGTCAACATTTTTAGAAGAATCAGGTTTCAAAAAAGGTTCAATTGATCAAACTCTCTTTCGTAAAATTTTTAATAAACATCTGTTAATCGTTCAAATATATGTCGATGACATTATTTTCGGTTCTACTGATGAATCCTTGAGTATCAAGTTTGCAGATTTGATGAAAAGCAAATTTGAGATGAGCATGATAGGAGAAATGACTACTTTTCTTGGACTACAAGTCAAACAATCGTCAGATGGAATTTTCATCAATCAAGAAAATTATGTCAAAAATCTTCTTAACTCGTTTTTCTCTTGACAAATCAAATACAGCAAAAACTCCAATGGCCCTTGGTTACAAATTAGATGCAGACTTAAATGGCAAGCCTGTTGATCAAAAGAAATATCGAGGAATGATAGGATCACTCCTATACCTCACAGCCAGCAGACCTGACATCATGTTTTCTACATGTGTCTGTGCCAGATACCAAGCCAATCCTATGGAATCACATGCTATAGCTGTAAAAAGAATTTTCAAATATCTTAAAGGAACTCCATCTCTTGGCCTTTGGTATCCAGCTAACTCTGATTTTCAGCTTAATGCCTTCACCGACTCCGACTATGGAGGATGCAGACTAGACAGGAAAAGCACATCTGGTTCTTGCCAATTTCTAGGAGGCAGACTGGTAAGTTGGACTTTAAAGAAACAATAATGCGTGTCCACTTCAACCGCAGAAGCTGAATATGTAGCTGCCGCAAGCTGTTGTTCACAAGTCATGTGGATGCAAACTCAATTACGTGACTATGGCTACAAAGTATCACAAATTCCCATATTTTGTGACTCAACCAGCGCAATTGCTATTTCTCACAATCCCGTGCACCATTCCATGACAAAGCACATCGACATTCGATATCATTTCCTCAAAGACAACATACAAAAAGGTCATATCGAATTGCACTTCATAAACACCGAAGATCAAATTGCCGATGTCTTTACTAAGGCTCTAGACGAAACCAAGTTTCAATACTTCCTAGGCCGTCTAGGAATGTTGAATCCAGATAACATCCATCCCTAATCTCTTACTTTTTGTTTGTACAAAAGAGTGTTTACTTTCTGTCAAATAACCAAAATTTTCCAAAAACATTCAAATAACCAAAATTTTCCAAAAACATCCACATAATCAAAAATTCAAAAAAAATTAGGATAAAGTTTTATCTTTTTAAATCTTTATAAAACCATGTGATTAACATCTTCGTGACTAAATTTTCAGATACTTATGCTCGATGATTGCTCTCTGTAATATTGATTCTTAATTGAAGAGAAGGTTCAAATTTCAAACATTTTTGTTATGTACATTCTCCTATTCCCTTTGAATTTATTTCAATTATAACGATTTTATCTGTAAAGGGACATAAGATCAGGAGATTCAGATGAAAACCAAACCCATGTGAGAAATTGTGCCTCGTCTTTAACTGCTAAGTGGAATTCATTTCTGTGAGCAAAGGTGTTTTCATTATGACTTATATGATTTATACTCCTATACCGTGATGCTAGTCTCATTTTTGCTTAGATATCAAAATGACCAGGGACGATACATTCATTTTCTTATATATTAGACAAACTGTCTATTATATCACATATCCCTATCCTCAATCAAACCACTTCAAAGAAAAGCTTCATCATCTGGCATAACGAATCTGACAAAAGAAGAAACGACAAAGTCATATCCAACAAATGCTGTCAACAAATCACAATTGGTAACCACATCAGATATCTTTTACACAATGTGTATTCACAAAAATCAAGAAAAGATAAAGTCAAAGGTGAACACATCACCAAAGAAAAAGAAGATTTACAACAACATCCATCAAGACAGACATCTCTCAAAATCTTCCAAGCAACGGATTCTCAAAATGCTTTATCAAATATAGCTGTCAAAACCAAAGATTTACTGGGATACTGTAGCCTTCATAATTGAATATTCTTAGTTGCAAACTGCACTATGAAAAATTTCTAAACCCCTCTACATGTATTTCCCGACGGAGAGAGAGTGAACATCAATGGCATGAATGAAGAAACCCTCTGAGTAATGCCGAAACCAGTCTTATGTGATTGATTATCTAATATGAAGACCAAGTGACTAAAGTATATAGGTATAAATCCACATTAAGCATAAGTCAACACCTTCAAACTGAGAGATATCACTCATCTTTAGTGATTATACACCAGTTCTGCACCCAGAACAACCAAAACACCTCAGTCAAAGTGTGAGCTATACCTATGAGAGTTCATCTGAATCGACCTATTAAGATCACTTGTCGTCTTTATAAATGCTATAAAATCTTAAGGAATATTATGAAAATACATACACAAAAACCTTTTGATAATCGAACTCGAGACTTTGATTCAGAAACAAATATTCTTGACAAACATTTTTCAAAACATAAGTAAAGTCTAGTCACATTCTTTCAAAACAAGTGATATGGTTTTATAAATGTCTTATCCAAATTTCAAGAATTTCAATCAAACATCTTTCTCCTCATTTCATTAATGATCACATAGGGGGAAATTGTTGAATAATGTTTTTATGTTTTTATGTGACCATCACTGAAATAAGTCGAAATGTTTTTTAACAAATATTATCAGTATTTCAGGTTGCATGGTTTCAAGATTGAACGTGAAGAAAAACAAAACACAGAAATCCAGATTGCTTCAGCAATCGCGACGCGACGGAAGGCCCTGTCGCGACGCGAAGCCCCATCGCGACCCGACAGCACACTTGTCGAGACGTGAAGAGAAGCAAGACAGAAGACCAAAATACTTCAGCGATCGCGACGCGACGAAGGACCTGGTCGCGACGCGAAGCACCTCCAACGCGACACCACCAACTTTCTAATCGCGAGACTACCAACCCAACGCACTCACCAGTGGCCGACCAAAAGCACTCAACAGCCGCACCTTCGCGACGCGACGCCATGCCTGGTCGCGACGCGATGGCTGTAGTTCAGCAGTATAAATTGAAGCTCACCTCTTGCCATTCTTAGCTCTCATATAACACACAATACAACATACACTTATTATCCTCAAGCATACCCACGACCAAACAGCTCAAAATTCTGATATTTCTGCATTTGGCAACGAGGATCAAACCGCAAAACCGCAAGAAACAAAACCTCCACCCGACACCAAACCTCAAACCTCCAAACAACCTCTACCCGACACCAAACTCCAAACCTCTAAACAACCTCTACCCGACACCAAAAATCACCAAAACCTCATCTTACCGTGAGGAACAAGAAATCGACATATCAAGAAAAACGCTATCTTCCGCAGCTACCGATAAGTTCTTTTAAAATTATCCGTGTCGTTATTGATTTATTTAAACTGTTATAAATCAACTGTACCAAATCTCCAATACATCCGAATTGAACCGTGACAATCAAAACATATGTGGACTGTATTTAACCGAGACATCTAACTTCTAACTTTTAACCTTTTTACTTATTGTAAAAACACGTTATCGTTGATAATGGCGTTTATTACATCTAACATCTAATTTCTAACTTCTAACGTCTAACTTTTAACCTTTTTATTTATTGTAAAAACACGTTATCGTTGATAATGGCGTTTATTACATCTAACCTTTAACTTCTAACTTTTACTTTATTTACCGCTTTCTGTCTATTTAAATACTGTCTAGTTTAGATTTACCGTTTTATTTTATTCCACAACTCTTATTTATTCCGCATATTATAGATAAAATACATATCTGTCACACAGTAATAGACTTAAAAACCTTATTCGTGGAGATCAGTTATCGTATTTCTCAACAATATATATATATATATATATATATATATATATATATATATATATATATATATATATATATATATATATATATATATATATATATATATATATATGTGGGGTTTTAAGCAAACTATGAACAAAATAATCTTAAGTTCACATGCACCCTAAAGGATCTATGCTTTCATCTATTGAACCTATAAGTATGAACATGATAAGAATCAAAATAAATTTCATAAGAAAATTGACCTTTTGATCCTTAGATCACTTAGAAGCAAGCACCACAAGTGTAATGCCTCTAATGGCTCACACCCAAGACCTTGGCAAGCAAGAAAGAAAGAGATAAGGGTTTGAGAACCCCTTGAATTGGCGTGAAGAGTGGAGAGGGGGAACCCTCTATTTATAGTCCAAAACTGATAAGTCTTATGACAGATAACTGCCATGTTTAAACTTCTGATATGAAAATGCACTTATCATACAAGTGGGTTGACTTATCATTACCATAACTAATAAAAGGCTCCTTAATTATCATATATATATATATATATATATATATATATATATATATATATATATATATATATATATATATATATATATATATATATATATATATATATATATATATGTATTATCCAACCTTTTGAATAATTATAATTCAACTCCCTTTCATATTTAATTAATCCAATTAATCCCAAAATTAATTCTAATTAATTTCTGATCAATCATTAATTAAATAATATGATTCCTAATTAATATATTATTCTCATAATATATTAATAAATCATTTATTACTCTTTTCTAATTAATATATTATTTCCACAATATATCAATCTTTCTCTCTATATGCAATCTTATCCTCTGCCAGGTTATGAGGGCAACCCAAAAGGACTGTGCTGCCTTCAATTCAAACATATGTTACAATTATAGTTAAGGCTTAGACACCTTAATCCAACAGTCTCCCACTTGGATAAGTCTATAACTATAACACATATTGATTCTGAATTGATTAGCAAATTGTAGCTTCCAAGAGCTGCTGTCAAACTCTGATTCAGTGAGTCATGTGTCCTAAGATAAGTGATCATATGATCCTTCGTTCTTTCAAGATATCTTTCAGACTTGAGACATGGATTAAAATCAATCTCAGTCTGATACTATGTTTCCCGGTTCTATGATTTGTAATGACATATGACTTATAATCGAACACATCAATCAAGTCCTAGCTGGCCAGCACTGAGTCAACACAAAACCACCGAGGGCCCCACATATATCGCTTTTTCCCGTTAGGGCAAAAGGAACGAATAAACTTTGACTCATATGCTTGTGTCCTTTACTCATCAAATCGCGCACAACAATACGTTTTATAACATCGAGTTACCGATGCGTTTACGCATTATCAATGGGCAACTGACTTGAAAATTTCAACTCATATGTCTTGGTTTCAAGATCATATGATGTTATCGTCTCAGAATTACTCGTAATATAATCCATGAAGTAATTCTCTGAGCGTGGGTCGATCCAATACTCAAATCCCCATTTCTGAGTACTCATGAATGTTGCAGCAATACTTTTGTTATGTCTAACCATTCAAAAAATCTACAATCCAATTCATGACAGTCTTAGTTCACTACTTACTTCCGAAAATATGAACGACTGTGGATGTTTTGAATAATCTAATTATTCAGGAAGTAAAACATGCAAATTGAAACATTTATTCTGACAGGTGGCTACTCCACCGTATCAGATATATTATAATACTATTTTATGTTTCTAGGTTTCTATTAAACTTTCAATTAAGATATTTATATGTCTTTTATACCCAAGATGATCTTCGCTCTTTCTATGTATCCAGAATGTCTTACATTGATACATATCATCGCAGACAATTCAATCGGACACCATTCCTATGCTTTCTCAATGTGTCATCTTGGTTTGCCTCCCCGGACACCATTTATGAAATGGCGTTTGTGTACTGCGACTTCTCATGGTTCTAGGGATCTTAAGTTCATGTGACTTTACCCTTTCGGTGTCAGGAATATTTCAAGGTGATAATTGATGTGCCGGTGAACCACACGTGCTCCATCATTTATCCCAATCGAAACTTTCCAACCATGAAGTCTCATAGTGTCATATTATTAATCACAAATTTGAAACTCATTTCAAGTTTATTATTATATATCTCCTGTTTTAGCATGATTTCTCATGTTTGTGTTTAACTGTCCAGTTCAATATCTAATCCAGGTGGTGTCCTGAATCCAACTTGCTATGCTCCAAGCATCAAGTTATCAGGACCATTTCATGATACATGTGATCGTTTCAATTTGCGGTAGCCAATTGAATCTGATGTTAGTTCTATTCTGAGTCTTTTCACAATTCATAACTCTTGTGTCACTTTTTCCAGAAAATCTTATATCTTATAAAGATTATTTCTGCTCACTGGCAGGGTCAATACTGATTATATATATCTGATAGATAATGGTAACCACTTGAGTACATTATCGAATCCTCTTCAGATTCTTTGTAGAAAATCATTTCTCATATCGAGTCATTACACTTTGTAATGATAAGAGATGTTTCCAAGAATAGTATGTATCGACATATATAGAAGGACAGATCTTAATGATACTCCCACTAGCTTGACACAGTTCTGGAACTCTTTCAGGCTATTTCCAAGACCCAAACCTTTGGCATACTTTAGGAATACTATGTCCAAAACTTCTGACATAATCACAGGACTCTTTTGGACTATTCATTAAACCCAAACCTTTGGCATATTTGAGAATCTGAATATCCTTTTATGCGAGGTGCCTGATCGACGATCTTCGGGCTCATGTACCTTTTGTATCGGCATGTTCTAAACCCTATTGGTTGTGTCTCACACACAACCCCCGTGGTTTTCCATTTCTGGAAAGTGGTTTAGATCATCCGATCTTGCTATGATCTGCAAGCTGCAGTAATAGCAAACAATGTCTTCTTCAGATGCGTTACCCTCAAAATTAATCACAAGATTTCTTTTGAGCATTGCATCATGCAACCATTCTTGCTTAGAATGTTGGTACAATTTATCTATGACATTTCCTTTGACTATTCAGTTACTCCCACTGGTTTCAGGCCAGGTGCAAAGTTAGTCAAAACGTCACAGAGTCCTAATGTCGCTCTTAATTTCTCTTATATGGTGACAACCGGGCTCACCAATGCTTCCAAGTAGCATGATTGCTTATCCATACCAACCTTAGTGTTTTACCACTAACTGGTATCTCACCCTCCTTATGATGGTGACTGACATTACTGGTTTGCTAAGAGAATGACATGTCAGGTTTTAACAGGAATCTAATTCCTGGTCAAGTTTCAGTAATGACCAAAGGTTCTTTCACTTGGCTAACCCCTGAACTCCTTCAGGATTCTCACACTCCTACTGTTTCCTTAGAATGTGAGTTCTTTCCAAAAGGAACAGAACATTCACAGGCACAGTTGGGATGGCCATTGAAATGACACTACTTATCAGATTCAGTCATGGTATGAGTTTTGAATGAAAGCTCCATGACCCTGAACCCTTTCTGTGTACAAGTGGGATAAACCCGACTTTACACTTCAGACGGTGTCAGTGCAACCTTCTTAGTCTAAGATGAGGTTCTAATATGGTTTTTATGGACTAACTGGTTGAATATCTAACTTATCAGAAACTTATTCGAAGTGTATCTAATACTTCGAATATCGAACTGTTTCGATCAATGCTCAATTCTTCCCTAAGACACATTACAACCCTTTAATGTTCTTGGAAGAGTATAAACAGTGAAGCAATCTCACAGTTATGTTTTACTCAAGGTTTTGTTGATCTTATGCTTCCTTTGAAACCCTTGAACAATTCAAGGTTTCAATTAATCATTTATTTTGACAAGTGAAGTTATATTTATCAAATTGGCAAATTTGTGAAGTATAACTAATTTGTGTTTTACTTGCTGATTTTGAGTAGTTCACAACTGTCATTGTAACCATTGCTCATAATCTTAATATCCTTTACATTCTTATGTAAATTTTATGACTTTGTTAATTATTCAATATATGATTTCAACATCTGACTTTAAGTAAGATGATTCCAAGATCCTATACATTGGATCCTTGGTTGACTCATTTCTTGTGATGACTAATTTTATCAAGAACCGACTTCATTAAATGACTCTAAGTCAATTGATTCCAAAATCCTGTCCATTGGATCTTTGGTTGAAGTAATTCTTGTAAAATTCAATATAACAATCATACAAACACAATTCAATCAACATTCAAGCACTCACACAACATTTCAAGGATAATTTAAACAATCATCTCAAAAATAATTACAAATTTTATTAAAACAAAATTTATCCTCAAACAATGCACCATGTAAAACAATGTTATACTATCTGCTGGACTAATAACAATGTCAAAAAGTATCTAACTAAACTCCAAAAATGCATGAGCTCGAGATCCAATCTGAATGTGCTCCCATGCGATGATGTCCTGCGTCCTACTGAGACCCTGCATACAAAACAAATGTGACAATCACATTTTGTATCAAGGAATTAAGGATAAGGAGTAGTTTATAGTTTTAGATATACCTGAGTCGCCAAACTGTTTGGTCTTGGAGCGTCTTCCAACCCTTTTGTAACTGTACATTGCCCCTGTGGACTCCTAGCTTAAGACATCCCAGCACTTGTCCAGGTGGACTCCTGAATTGCTTCCAAGCTGGACCCATTCTTTCCTTTTTCTTCTCCATGAATGACTCATAAAGAGTCAAAATCTGAAACATATCCCTAAAAGTCTTATGATCTTCCCTCTCCTCATAAATCTGTCTGAACGGTTCATACTCTTTGGTCAGAGAGGCGAGCAAGCAGTTTATGCTTATCTCGTGATTCATGGGGTGACCAATCTGGTACAGTTCTTCCACACATTCCTCCATCCTGAGGAAATGATCACCTACCTTTCCTCCCTTCTTAAGTTTGATCCTACTCATCTTTTCGTAGATCCTACATTTCTCCTGTATAACTGGTTCTTTGAACCTTTCTTTGACCAGTTGTACTATCTCCCATGGCCCCAAGGATTCAAAATCCTTGCGGATGGCGGGGTCGATGGTGGATAGCATGAGAGCACGAACCTCTTCGTCTTCTCGGATCAGGAGGTTATGGTGGTCAATCAACTGTTGAGTGACACCATGCTCGGGAAGAAAGGGTAATGGGAAGTCGATGATGTATTCCTTACTTACGTAAATCATTTTCAATCTCCATTGTTGGATCCAATCCATGTAGTTAAGTCCAGTTAGCTTTTTCATATACGGTAAGGACTTCCTGAAGCCCTCGGGAATGACTTTAGGAGGGGAGTTGACATTATCTTCAGACATCTATAAAATCAAAATTTATTAGTTTAACTTTTATCCTTATAAATAATTACCCATTTTATTTAATTACCCATTTTATTTAACAAGGGTAGGATCCAAAATGCCCCAATTATGGTGTGAAGAGGGATGCCGTAATCACAACATAATGGTCATCAAGGTAGATGTACTTTTATCAATTTCAGTTTCATGAAATTCCTAGATCTGTGAGATTCATTGACCAAGGTCAATGGTATGTTTAATCTCGGATTATGCTCTTCTGTTTGTGACTGGGATGCCGAGGATCACAAACAAGATGTGAAATAACCATGCAAGTTACTTGGTAACCTCAATGTTACATATCATCTCGATTGATGTGCCGGTTAACCACACAGCTCCATTAACAATCATAAGAACACGAGATACCCATCACCACTATTTATGGACCCTAATTAGTGTGCCGGTTAACCACCCAAGCTCCACTAAAGACCCACAAAGTGTAATGTGTGACTTCATGGATTAGCATACTTTTCACATTTTCCTAAGTAGCTAGAGTATGGGTTTTAAATGAATGTTCTAGTACTTTGTCACTAATAGCATTATACTTTTAATAAGAATAGTTTTGTCCCATCAAACCCGTTCTGCTAACGACAGTCCACTGATCAAGGGAGCGGTGGGTGAGAGTGGACACCCATTCAACCGCCATTTTATAGGCAGTTTCCTTATACACCCCTTATAGACCAGTTTTCTGAATGAGACATACTAGCGATTTGACTGGCTTAATATTATACATATAGGTATTAACATTTAAGAATAATATGTATAAGGAATATTTTAAATATTTAAAATATTTTGTTTTTGTCCTTTTAAATTCTCGAAATTTAAAAGAATTTAAATTTAAATTTAAAATTAAACCTAAGTTGATTTAATGATTGTCCTTTAATTAACTGTTAATTAAATTAATTAAATCATGTGAGGATTAATTAATGAAACAATTTAATTTTCTAATCCTATTCTTGCCCACCAAGTTATCTAAAATAAAGGGTCAAGAGTTTCCATGTATAAAAGATCACAATTACCAAAACAATCAAACCCTAAAAACCCACCAGTTATTTTCGAGATTAAGGGTGGAGGCTAGGGTTTCAAAACCCTAGCCACAAATTTTCGAAACCCTTGAGACTAAGGGATTAATTCCATTAAAACTTTTTAACAATTCAATTATTATAACAGTTCAACAGAAAACAGATCTAGCTCTGATACCACTGTTGGGTTTTAAGCAAACTAGGAACATAATAATCTTAAGTTCACATGCACCCTAAAGGATCTATGTTTTCATCTATTGAACCTATAACTATGAACAGGATAAGAATCAAAATAATATTCATAATAAAACTGACCTTTTGATCCTTAGATCACTTGGAAGCAAGCACCACAAGTGTAATGTCTCTAATGGCTCACACCCAAGACCTTGGCAAGCAAGAAAGCAAGAGAGAAGAGTTTGAGAACCCCTTGAATTTGCGTGAAGAATGGGGAGGGGGAACCCTTTATTTATAGTTCAAAACTGATAAGTCTTATGACGGATAACTACCATGTTTAAACTTCTAATATGACAATGCACTTATGATACAAGTGAAGGGTTTTCTAGCTATCAATGAAAAAATAATTCTTATGGTTTACATGCAACCCTAGAAAGATCTATGTTTTCTTCTATGAAGATAATAAACTAAAACCCTAATGCCAACAATTATTTCTAGAGAATTAAATGAGAAAAACCAACCTTTGATTTTAATCCAGAAGCCAGCAGCACAAGTGTCCTGCCTCAAATGATGTCACACCCAAAGCAATGGAGAAGAGATTCCAGCAGAGTAATCACAGAGAGATGGAGGCGTCGAAAAACAGGGGTCAGGAGGTTCCTTTTATAGCCTCCTAGGGTTACAGCTGAAACCCTAGAGGAGCCTCCTTAATGGACAAGCCTGTTGACCATTTGGACCAAGCCTTTCTAAACCCCTTAGTGTTTTTGCCAACCCTAGAGGAACCCTCCAAGGTGGCGCCAACTTTGGTCCCTGGTTTGTCTTTTGCCAGTTATTCAACTATTGAATAATTACAAACCAGTCCGTGCACCTTTAATTAATTTATTTAATCACTAAATTAAATCCAATTAATTCTAGATTAAATCTCAATTAACTAATATAGTTTCGAATTAATATATTAACACTTAAATATATTAATAAACCATTTATTTATTTCTATTGATTTATTAAACAATTAATAAATCAACCTTTCTCTCTATTGAACTCTACATCTATCCTCCAGCTATGAGGGCAACCCAAATGGACTTTGCTTCAATTAACAAGATAAATACAATTATAAGTCATGGCTTAGACACCTAATCCAACAGTCTCCCACTTGGATAAGTCTATGACTTTAATTGTCTCTTTACCTTCTAATTAATATCAGTTTCCCAGAAACTGTCCTGAACTCTGACCTAGTCAGTTCTGTCCAAAGATAAGTGATCATATGATCCTTCGTCCAACAAGATATTTTCTGATACGAGACATGGATTGAGATCAATCTCTGTCTGATACTCTGTTTCACGATTTCCGATTCTGCTTATGACTTTCGGAATTCTAATTGAACACATCAATTTAGTCCCAGCTGGCCAGCACTTTAGTCAACTTCAAAATCATCGAGAGGCCTACAGATATTTGTTTCCCATCAGGGTCAAGGAACGAATAAGCTTCGACTCATATGCTTGTGTCTTTTACTCATCAAAATCATACACAACAATGTGTTTTATAACATCGAGTTACCGATGCGTTTACGCATTATCAATGCACAACTGACTCGCAAATTTCAACTCATATGTCTCCGCTTCGAGATCATAAGATATTATCGTCTCAACATTGCTCATGATGTAATCCATGAAGCAATCTATTGAGCGCGGGTTTATCCAATACTCAAATCTCTATTTCTAAGTACTCGTGAACGTTGTAGCAGTCTAACTGCAATGTCTAACTCCTTAGACAATCTACAAACCAATTCACGACAGTCTTCGTTCGTACTTACTCCCGAAAAGTATGAGCGACTGTGGACCTTTGAATAATCAAATTATTTGGGAAGTGAAACATGCAAAAACGAAACCTAAAATCTGACTGGTAGCTAATCTTGCTTATTACCAAGTCTCCACGAGGTAATCACCGAGTCAGATTCTTCATAAAACTATTATCGGTTTCTAGATTCCTATTAAACTTTTAATTCATGTTATGTATCTATGTCTACATGACCTTTCACTCTTTCTATGTATCCAAATGTCATACATTGATACACTTTGTCTAATCGGACATCATACCGATTATGTCTCGATTTGGTCATATACTGTCATTCTAACTTACATCTCCATTCTGTGTACTGTGACTTTCCATGGTTCTCGGGATCTTTAGTCCACGTGACTGCACCCTAAGACTATTTCGAGACGTTACGATGTGCCGATGACCCACACGCGCTCCATCGGAATGCCAACGAAACTCTTTAACCATTAAGTCCTTTTACTTATTTGGAACTCCTTTCAGATTATTATTAACATTCACCCCAATGATTTCTCACGTATGTACAAAATCCATTAAGTATTCCTAGCCAAGTCATATCCTGAAACCGACTCACTATGCTGTAAGCATTAAGTCATCAGAACATGTTCATGACACTTCTGATCGATCCAAGAAACTCGTTAGATTCGATCTAGTCCTAACTCCTTTGGAATCTTAGAATTACTTACAATCCCAGTGTCATGACCTTTAATAACTGTTTCCTTTCGGAGACTCTTTCTCATGCATCTTGAATCTTACCAAGATCATGCTTACTATGGCTTGGTCTATACTGATGCTAACATCTATCTGATAGATTTCTATGGATTATGTGAGTATGTTGCACCTTCTTTATATCTCATGCCAAATCATTACACTTTGCAACGATAAGAAACTCCTTTCCTGAGCTATGAATCTTGAGTCTCATCAAGATCATCTTGGCAGAGTTTCGATCTATCTCATAGACGTTTTATAACCACCTGAGTATGCCTTATCTCTATTAAGTCTTTCATAGCGATCCGTCTCTTAACACCAAGTCAGAAGAGACGTTTCCTATAAACAGTATGTAACTCACATATGGAGATGGTGATACTCCCATTGGCTTTGACACGGTTATGGACTCTTCACAAAATCCAGAACTTATGGCACATTTTGAGAATCCAAACCTTTCTGACATCTTAATGGAAATCTTTCAGCCCTTTCTCAAAGTCCAATCCTTTGGCATATTTTGAGAATCTGAATATCCTTTCTTGCGAGATGCTCGTGGGTAAACCCGGGCCCATGTACCTTTGTACTGGGACACTCTTTGTGAGTCCCTATTAGTGTGCCGGTGATCCACACGCGCTCCACTAACGAATTACAATGTGCCATGCAGTATCCTTTCGGATTTCATCTTCTATTGAGAGTGCTTCTCCAGGAATCAATTACTTGACTTTGGGTATCGTCTCACTCAACCAGATGTTTTGAAGGTACGTTTCTGTCTATGCTGCTTTATTTTGATGATTCAATTACTCCCACTGGTTTTTAGACTAGGTGTAAAATCAATCAAAATGCCACATAGACTGTATCTCGTCCTAAGGTTTTCTCAATTGGCAGCAACCGGGCTCACCAATGCTTCCAAGTAGTTGGATTGATAATCCGTACCAACTATAGTGTTTTACCACCAAATGGTATGTCACCTCGATCATAACTACTTATGATGGTGATCAAAACTACTGGTCAAGAGAAGATTATGTCAGTGTTAAAACAGAAATCTGATTTCTACTCTAAGCCTAGTGATGACTAAAGGTTCTATCACATGGCTAATCCTGAACTCATTAAGGAATGTCCCAACTCCCACTGTTTCCTAAGAAAATGAGTTC
The DNA here is from genome assembly GCA_023525715.1 of Cichorium intybus. Lineage (NCBI taxonomy): Eukaryota > Viridiplantae > Streptophyta > Magnoliopsida > Asterales > Asteraceae > Cichorium > Cichorium intybus. Next base: position 149,923,320 of record CM042009.1, on the reverse strand, counting down.
TTTCTGAAAGAGCTCTTCTTTTACAGGTATAGCGGGATAGCCAGCGAAACGACATTGCTGATCAAGTTCAGGCTAGTCATGAGGTTCAGACGAATACTACAAGACCCTGGACTCTCTATGTGCAAGTGGGATGATCCTAGCTTCACATTTTAGGCAATGTCTCCAAAACCTACGTAGTCTAGAATGTGGTTGGAATATGGTCTGACTGGTTTAATATTCAATTTATCGGAAACTAATTGACAATGTATCTTATACATCAAGGATCGAACTGTTTCGGCCAACGCTCCATCATCTTCCCTAATACACATTATAACCATTAATGTTCTTGGAAGAGAATGAACTGTGAAACATTTTCCCAGTTTATATTGTCACTAAGGTTCTGTGGATCTTGTACTTCCTTTGAAGTCCTTAAACTGTTCAAGGTTTCAATTCAATCGCTTTTCTGATAAGTGTATCCATATTCGTCATTCCGAATGACAAATATTGCAAAGTACAAACAATTATGTTCTATTTGAAGATTCGAGCAATACACAGTAACTGATGTGTTCGTTGCTTCTGATCTTGATGTCTTTTACATATCTATGTAAATTTTATGACTTTGTTAATGTTGGTCAAGACTTGCAATCTTCAGTTGACTCTAAGTTAACTGATTCCAAAATCCTATCCTCTGGATCTTTGGGTGACTCATTTATTGCCATTTGTGCTTTATAAAGAACTTAATCATCATCTGACTCTAAGTCAAATGATTCAAAAGTCTTGTCCAACTGGATCTTTGGTTGATTCATTTCTTGACACATTAAGAACTCAATTCATCAAGTGCTATCCAACTGGACCTTTGGTTGAATTGATTCTTATAACATTTATCTTAACAATCATAAGGGACATAATTCCTAAAATCCAAACACTTTGGATGTATTCAACATTTTAGTTATCACCAATCATGCATTCAACACAATCATACAACATTTCAATGATAATTTTGAACAACAGGTGTTAAAAGAAAAAACGACAATTTTATTAAAACAAAAAATCCTTGAACAATGTACTATATGATAGACAATGTCATACGCATCTAAAAGCTAATAACAATATTTCAATATCTAACTAAACTTCAAAACTACATGAGCCGGAAATCCAATCCAAATGTGCTCCTATGCGCCAAAGTCCCGTACCCTACAGATTCCCTACATACAAACCAAAATGTGACTATCACATTATGCATCGAGGAATTATGGAACGGGAGTTTTGAGGTTTTTAGATATACCTGAGCTTTCAAAAGATTTTGACTTTGGAGCGTCTTCCAATTTTTTCACGACTGTATCCGATTCTGTGGATTCCCAGCTTAAGACATATCCAAACGATCTGGGTCGTTTCTTGCTGCGTCTTCCCACTGGACTTAATCCAGAAGTAGCTGAACCATTGGAGCTATGCCTATCCAAGAGTGACTCGTATAAAGTCAACAGTGGACGCATTTCCATGAAAGTCCTTTTCTGGTTTTCATTTTTATATGTCTGAATGAACATACCGTACTCACTCGTCAGCGAAGCTAGTAAAATGTTAACACTCATTTCCTGACTCATGGAATAACCAAGCTTGTACAATTCGCCTATGTACGCTTCAATCTGAAGAACATGCGAATCGATGCTACTTCCTTCTTTTAGCTTGCACTCTGCAAGTCTTTTGAAGATCCTAGCTCGTTCCTCTTCAACCGGTTTTTGGAACTTTTCCTCAACCGATTGCATTAACTCATATGGCCCCAAGGATTCAAAATCCTTGCAGAACTCGGGGTCAATGGTCAACAGCATGAGGTCACGAATCTTTTCGGATTCATCAACTAACAAGTTACACTTATCATAAAGGCTCTTTATGATGACTTGTTCCGGTGGAACCGGGATCGGATACTTGGTGAGATGAAACTTGCCAGCAATGACGAGAACCATTCTCCAATTACGAAGCCATTCCTTACATTTAAGACCAGTCAGCCTTTCCATATTTGGCAGGTGCATTTTGATGCTCTCAGAAATGGGTGAATGAGGAGAGGGAGGAGAATAGACGCTCGATTCAGACATCTACAATAAACAGAATTTATTAGTTTTATTTAATTCTTTTAAATAATTACCCAATTTATTATTTATTAAGGCTAGGACCCAAAATACCCCAACTATGATGTGAAGAGGGATGTCGTAATCACAACATAATGGTCATTAATGTAGATAATGCACTTATCAATTTCATCATATGAAATTCCTAGATCTGTTGAGACACATTGAACTATTAAATGGCATGTTTAGTCTCAGATGTGCCCCACTGTTTGTGACTGGGATGCCGAGGATTACAAACCGGGTGTGAATAACCATGCGAATTAGCTCGGTACTCTCGAAGTCAATTACCATCTCTAATTGACGTGCCAGTTAACCACACACGCTCCGTCAATAATG
>CM042009.1:149898382-149915882 GCA_023525715.1 Cichorium intybus | reverse complement strand
ATGAAATAAGAATACATTGCTATGCTCGCATCTAATCCTCTTTGAAATATGACGATGTAAAAGATTACATACTACACTTTGGGCGGAACGGTCATTTCGCCAAACAGTTGCAGGATGTAGAAGAAACTCTTCATTTGAATCAGGCACTTTCACGTTAATTGCCTTGATAGACTTGTCATACATAACAGCAGTTGAAACTGTTAAAAGAAATATGAATGTCCTTTTAATTACTGATTTATGCAACTTGTTTTTTATACAAAAATATGTGGAGACTTTTTTAAATAAGTTGTTAACATTAAATTATTTATCGCTTATATACTTACTTGGACATCCACGTGTACAAAAAAGTCCACGATACCATTCAAGAAAATAAAAAAAAATTTGGAACAAAATAAAATAAGTCCACCATACCTTGTTGGCGGATCTTTGCACACTGTTGTACCACACAAACTCCAAGATTTTGAAATATGTCACCAACTTCACCTTGAGGATCAGCCACCACTTCAAGTATTGCACAATCTCCAGAAGCAGACAGCTGTCAAAATAAAATAAAATAAAAATTAGTTTTTTATACTTCTTTAAATTTGCATGAGGCTGACTACACTTGGTTCAGGTTTTGCAATGGTCTGATTTTTCAATTTGAATCAACTGCTTTGATACAAATTGTTGGTTCAAATATAAGAAAATTCGTCTACCCACCGAGATAACTCGGATACCAAAATTCTAAATACAAAAAAGCATAAACAAAGCTAGCCTTTCTGTAACAATAAGAAATTGACAGGTGCAATCTTTCAAAAAACAAAAGAAAGCAATAATGATTAGTTTCATCTCTGATAACAAAAAAATTTGAAAATAGAAAAAGCCAAAGATTTCCCTTATGATAAAACCCTACAACAAAAACGAAATTTCAGAGAAAAAGACTAAGATTACCTGTAATTGGTGAATTCACAGGAGAAAGAAGAACGGATCCCGTAAAAGAAACAGAGGCAAGATAAACGAATCAAAGGTCTAGCTTAGGAAATACCATGTGAAATACTCCCAAGTGCAACAAATGATCCACCACCGCCTTTTTCTCTTAGTAATTTGCTTTTTCTGATCTTTGGACGGTGGGTTCATGGGCAGATAAAGTCTATTGTGTACCAATAATCACCTCCATTTGTTCTTTACAGTCCGGGCCGGGGTAAAAGAAGAAGGGATAAGATAAGACAACACGTCCCTTTTGATGAATAGTAGATAAACTTGGGTCATGTTCTTGAGAAATATCGTTAATACCCTTGGGGTCCATGTTCCTGAAGTAGGAATTTCCACTAGGGGTACGTAATGGTGCATTTACAACACGTTCCACTATTATAATAGGTATTCGTGAAGGATCTCCAAAAATATGAAGATCTTGAATTGAACGACTGTTTATCTGCATATAATAAAAATACATATAATTTCCACATAAGAAATATATAATTTATAATAATGAAGCTCAAAAGTCAAAAACACCCCTCACCCTCATTTGTGCAATACTCCGTCAATGTAATTCAGCTCGCATTGCTACAGCCTGAGAAGGCTAAAAATGGAAGAAAAAAAAATAAAGAAAATAAAAAAGTCAATAAGATGTTTGATGTTTAGTTGTTTGTAATCTGTGATAAGTAAAATTGTGGTGAAATTTTTACATCTTCAGTTATCTTTCTGAGAACAGGGACAGTGCCACGTGGACCGTGGTATGCTGACATGGTTTCTCTGATTGGTTGGTGAGGCATTTCAACTTTGGAGTATACAATCCATATTGACCATTCTGCCCTTCGGTGAACCGCCCAATAATTACACAAATGCTCCAAGATTTTTGTTTTGTTAGCCTTGGTGTTCACTAAAAAATAAGATTACAATAGTAAAGGGCAGAATTGGAAAAAGAAAAAAGAACCAAACCTATGAAACTTGAGAAACGTGCTCCATAAGTATAGAATTTGATCACCAAGTGAGTGGAAAAGACGATAAAGTTCATCGTTTTGTAAAGTATAAAGATATTCACTTTGTGTATCAATTGAACCATTTGGAATCTGTTCAAGAATAAAAAATATAATAATCATAATTTAAACCATTAAAATGTGTAATTAAAGAACAATTAAAACAAACCTTAGAAACATTTTCTGGTACATTTGAATCAGCATTATTAGTCCCTGTTTCTTCATTTTGAGAAGTGAAACCACTCAAATCAATCGTTTGATTAATCGCCTTACTAAGATTTCTTAACTCTTGAAGCAAATTTGCACGCGCAATTAAAAAAGACTTCACAAGCAAAACCTGTTTCAATAACATGGATGCATGATTATCAGTACATTAACAATTTCCCAATATTTATATAATTAAGAATGTATAAAATGCATACACGTTTTTCTTTGTCATACTTGTCACTTGCATTTTCTTCATGGCTAAGAGAATTGTTGCGACTACAAAGGTGAAATATTTCATTTAAATTCAAGAAAAAAGAAATGTTGACTTTCAAAATGAAACGGAATCTTGTTCGCTTAAAATGCCCAAAGATTTAAAATTTGGGATGAGATTTCACAAATAAGAAAAATGATTCATAAATATCAAAGTTTGATTTGTTTCAACAATCTTTGATTACAGACATTAGAAAAACGTCTAATGAAAATTAAGAATCTCATCAATATGTATTAATTTGAATGAACTAAAAGACTTTGACCAATATGAAATATTATCAACAAAATCTACCATAAGCATAGCTAAAACCAAACATAAACAAACCACAAAGCTAAAATCTGTAAAATATGGGGACCTAAACATATTGAAGAAGACATTTGAAAATAAACAGAACCAAATACTAATCTATTTTATGGGGAACCAAAACAAATCAATTTCACCATCAAAAATAAACATAAGATGCTAACATCTATAGGTTATCGATCCAAGCATATCGATCTAAAATATGATCAGACACCCATGTATCTTCGATTAGAAAAAGAGCAAAAACTAAAATTGAATAAAAAACTTACCTGGGGCAGGCGAATGTTCTTGGCGAAATCGAATTTGGGGCAGGCGAATGTAAGGTGAAGGTGTGGTTTGTATTATTATAATAAATATTCAAAATACCTAAAAGCAATGAAGAATTATCGTAGGCGAGTAGCACCGATTCAAAAAACCAAAACTAACTTTTATGGCGCCGCCACCCACAGCTACATTCGCCGTCGAAAACCACAGCGTCGCCGGAAAAACGCCCGACAGCAGCGATGTCGCTGCGTCTCCGTCTCTTACCTTGCCCAGTTAACCCACACAACGCTTGAACTCCATTTCTCTTTCTCTCGATCCCAGGCGGCACAAACACGCACGCGCACACACTAGAGGAGTGTAGCATTCGAGGAAAGTAACATCAAATAACTCCGGCGGAATCAATCGACTATACGAGAAGCAATTGTTTTGATCTGAGACGTGAGAGTGGCTGCTATCTTTGAACGGGTGAAATAACCGACGCGAAATCAAGGGAGACTGGTAGGTGAGGGCGATGCTGAGTCGACGGAGTTGGGGAATATATGGTAGGTGAGGGGTTGACGGTGGGAAAGACAAATGAGGGAGAAAGCGGTGGTGGAGAGGATAAATCCAGAAAGACCCGAATGAGGATTCTAAACCCGAAGGAAAACCCAAAAGCCGACCCGCGTGTGACAACCCAAAAAAAACGTACATGACAAACACAAAAATCACGGTAATTAATTTATAGATAAATAGTTATTAAAATTATTGATTATACATTCATAATATTTTAAAGTTTATATATATATATATATATATATATATATATATATATATATATATATATATATATATATATATATATATATATATATATATATATATATATATTCGTCATTTTCTTTTTCCAAAAAATATATATAAAAAAAAATTAGCGTCACATATATTATTCTAACCAGAATATTGAGTACATGTAATATTTTATAGAATACTATGAAAAATTTCTTTCTAAAACTTTTATAGTGTAATATTTTAATAAATAAAACACATATGAGTAATATTTTATTATAATATTATATGTAATATTCTCCAAACAGCGATTTTTCATTTTTATCATTTTTTAATAAAAAATGACGAAAATAATTAAATTTTTTCAAGTTTTTAATTTATTTTGCATTTTTAATTTTTTTATTAATTTTTTAAATCTCATTGTCTCATATACTTCCAAAGTCTCACTGAGTCACTCTCTCATGTTTGTGACCTTGTTTATCCGCTTCTCCAACGCCACTTTTCCATTTTCCCTTTCAATATGCAATGAAATTTTCCTTTGCGCCTTCCAACTTCTACTGTTTTCAGTTTTCCTTTTTTCATTTAAGTCTCAACAATTTTTACTCTTTCAACTTGCTTAGTATTTCAACATGATATGACATTACCTACTAACTCGGCAAGAAAATAAACAGGTTGACACGACAAAACATGTTTATTAAGGGTTAATAAACGGGTCAAGTTAGGGTCAATCTCTCTTAACCCGTTTAATATTTTAATTCGACACGACACGTTGCCAGTTCTAATCTCCATGCCTAGATTTTGAGCAAATGAGCTCTAGAAATTGAGGCGTTATGCATTTGGGTTTGACAAGTTAGTAGAGCATAATAAGAGTTTTTTTTTTTTTTTTTTTTTTTGGAGAACTTGAGACACCTAAGGGCATTGAATTCTCATTGCATGGCAACTAAATACATCATGATTGAACAACATTCTATCCGATCAGTTCGAACTCATTTAATTAATAGTTTCGACTATGTTCTTTTTATCAACTACTTTCCTAAAAATGTGATATTTCGATTTATGTTTTTAATTTATCTACTTAGAAAACAAGGTGGGTTTTAAATGAATGGATCAAAAGCATAAATAATAATATCACCTCCTTTGTTAAAATCAAAGGACCATATAGCTACCCTAAAATCAAACAACATTACTATGCAAAATAAAAGACTACAAAAAACAAACTTGATCAATATTAAACAATACAATGGATCATGTCAAAAAATCGTATCCATGCCATCCAATATTTTTTAAACGAGCTGGATGCAGTTCCTTACATAATGATAATCATATATACCATTGAATTCTATATTTCATTTTGTATTTGAACTTTACTTTTCCTCTTTACGTATTTGTGGAATACGACAAACGAGAGTCTCCCACCCACACCCCTTCTTTTGCCTCTTTATCAGCTGCTCAGCTCATAAGCCCCCAAAAGCAGATCCAACTTGGTTGTTAATCTGTCAATTCATTCAAATCCATCATCTCAAATCAATCAATCAATCAATCATAACAATCCCCACACATAAATCTCAATACCAGCATACCAACATGTCGATCTCCACCTCCACCACCACGTCCACCAGTACCGTCACGACCTTACCACCACCACCACCACTGCTTGAACACTTCTCACCTTCCTCCGCTGATCAGCTCTGCTATGTTCACTGCACCCTCTGTGACACCGTCCTCGCCGTAACCGCATCTCATTCACTTTCTTTATATTCTTCTTGTAGGTCTCTCTTGATTAGGGTTTTGTTGATACGTACATACAGGTCAGTGTTCCTTGCACAAGTTTGTTCAAGACGGTGACCGTTCGCTGTGGCCACTGCGCCAACCTCCTGCCGGTTACCATGAGTGGCTTGCTGCTACCACCGCCGGCAGTCAATCAGTTTCCTTTCGGTCACTCTTTCTTCTCTCCTTCCAAGCATGGTCTTCAGGTAAGTAACTTACTATATATGTTTAGTACTCTAATAGACTTCATCAATATTTCATCTTCTTAGCAATTATAAAATGGGTTTAATCACAAGTACATGCGGTACGCTTCGGGTGGCAGGATGATCATAAGTCTAATGGGAGCTCAAACTTTCCGATGAATCAGAATTATCCAAATGATGCTTCTGCAACTGCCCGAGGAGGATTTATTGATCTTCCAAAGCCCCCTGTGATTAATAGACGTGAGATTCAGATCCTTCTCGAGTTAATATTGCCTCAATTTCTTTATTATCACACACAGAGGAAGAGATCAACTTCCACTATCACTATTCCACTAGATATAATCTGGTATTGATGTTTAAAATACTGGAGTTTCATCCTTTAACCTAAGTTGGTTATATTTTATTATTTTGATCGTAAGTCATTATTATATCATGAAAGTAAAACGCTTAAAATAGTTAAAATTTCTACAGAGTTATAAACCCTAATCGAGTTTATTCATGCTCTTTAAAGAACACCATGAAAGCTTTCTCTTTTTTTTTCTCATCTTTCTACTCATGGGTTAAATCAAAACTACCTTTTTTTGTCTCTCTATTATTCCAAAGTTTTCTTTTAACTTATTCTTTTAACGTTTTTTACACCCTAAAATTAGCATGTTTTAATAATATTTTTTAGACTCATTATTTCGTTTACTTTTTTTTTAACTAAAACCCTAATTATTGAAAACGATTCAAACAAAGCCCTAATAGTGTAGGGATTTCTTGTTTGTAATAAACTGTACTAGAACAAAGATCTAAGCATATATATGAATTTTATTATTTTGTGCCGTAAATAAACAGTTGTACATGCCAATGGACGGCCGACAAGGATCTTACTCGATCAGTTGTGTTTTAGATCTGTTTGGGACCTATATTCGCATTGTACAGATTATGAAAAGAACTCTTTCTGTTTTTAAAAAGTAACAACATTTTATGTAACTTATTACATTTAAATAAAAAAATTTGCATTCTTTCCTGACGAAAAGAAAACATGTATTTTACTGCCTTTTGCAGTCTTAATAAATGTTACTTTTTAACTTTGATATGTATACCACAAAAGGGTTTGACTGTTTGAAAAGCTTGTATAAGATATAATCAATCTTAATAATATTTTTTAGTTCACAGTGGATAATTGACAAACAGATATATTTAAAACCTAGTCTTTCAAAAAGAAAAAGAAAAAAAGAGATTGTAATCTTTTAAAAATGCAAAATAAAAAATGAGCGCTTTTTTAAGTATTTTTTTACAAAGAAAATATAGATACCACATTTCACATTAGGTCTAGGGTATAAATTTTAACAAGCAATGTCAATCTATGTTGTAGGTATGTTAGCTACTAAAACAATAGATTTATTTGACTTGATAATATAAAACAATAAAGTCGTAGATATTGACAAAAAGGGAAATATATTTTAAAAGATAGATTGTAGTTCGATAAAACAACAAATGCGAAAAGATGGGTGAGGTGACAGTACAGATCCTCTTGAGATTATCAAATTCCATTATTTGTTCAAGGAAATAATGACCCAAAAAGCGCAAATTTTTGATGGCATGTATTATTTAATCAGCACCGGAGAAGAGACAGAGAGTCCCGTCGGCCTACAACAGATTCATCAAGTAAGTTTTCCTCATTAACTTTTAATTTTTTTTTTCTCCTTTTAGATTGAAAAAACGAAATGAGAATTAAATGCAGGGAAGAAATTCAACGGATCAAAGCTAGTAACCCGGAAATTAGCCACAGAGAAGCATTTAGCGCTGCAGCAAAGAACGTAATGTCCTTCCTATAATGAGTTACTTGGATTTTTTTCTATCTCTAACACCTACGCATGCCATTCATTATTGAAAAATAATTCGACTCGAGAACTATTTATACTCGCATTGTTGAACGACAATGCACAAAGTATGTAGATTTAGAGAAAATAACACAGTAAGGTCTCATTTACGGACTAAGAAATTAAAGGGTTACTAATCTAAAGAAGGTTTTTTCGTCATGTAAATTGCCACACTTCCTCTAATGACATCCCCTTGTGTATACCCTATTAAATACAAGACTTTTCCACATTTTATTGGGTTTTCTTTCGACTTCTAAATTGTTTTAAGCAAATATTTTGTTGATACACCATTATTAAGTTAAACAACTTCCGTTTTTTTTTTTTTTTCCGTTTCTATTAAGATAATTTTAAATATTTAATTTGATGAATGATAGACATTTTTGTTTATTAAATTACACGTATATTTTAAACAACCGGAGTAACATTGTTTAAATAATTCAATAGAAAATCTGCATGAAAAAATGAAATGTTGAAAATAGATATTGTGTTTGCAGTGGGCTCACTTTCCACACATTCATTTTGGTCTCATGGGTAATCAGACTGTCAACAAGAACAGCATGCGCCAACAGGTACGTATACACTGTTCACATAAATCATAGATCTTACATACTAGCTCCTAGACATTACCCCACATCAAAAATTCGATCCAAATAATTTCGGTTTTATTTTATATTATATTTTAGGGTTTATTTCATAAAAAATCTTACATTTTCAATTTTTTCTGTTTAAACTTAAAACTTTATTTTTTTTCAAAAAAAAAAACTAAATTTTGGAGAAACTTTTTAATTTAGACCTTTAACCGGTTTTACAGGTTATACATACTTTTTTTTTTCAGAAAAAAACCCCAATTTCTTTTTCTTTTTTCCGAAAAATCCCTAAATTTAATTGATTTTTCACCAATAAAATTTTTTCTTCGTTTTTGTAACTGACATAACTTTCATATATAATATTCAAATTCTACGAACTTTATATCTCTAGAAAGGTCGTAAGTAATACTACAACTTTGCTTTACTTACTTTTGTTTGTATATGTTCAGATATTTCGCTACATTAACTTGTTTTCTTATGATAGCCATATTTTTTGCATACGAGCTCCGTTTTCGACGTTCTATAAGTCGACGGATTCGTAAAAACGAATACATCGTGCAATGAATATTATTTAAACCAAAATATTATTTGTATGATTTATCGAATTTTATGCGACTGTAGTCTATTATTCGATAATTGATTCGAAATAGCGTATTGTAGTATTATAATTTCCAATAATACCGTATGAAAGTTATGAAAATTACATTTCGACGTATTATCCTAATTTGCGCTCTGGTTGACATTTGTTGACTTTTGTTGACCAAATTTGACGGATGTCACAGACGGTGTCGCAAGAAAGTGATGACGTGGCACCTATGTGGTTGGAGTTTGAACGGTAAAATTTAAACCTTCACGAACCGATGGAATTTGAAAAGAAAAAGCTTGCGAAGACAAACAAGGAGCTCGTCATGATCGACAACTAGCCCGTGAATAAAAACGACTAAAAGACAAAGTTTTTGTCGTCAAATCTGGAGGAGGGTCTCGAGGGGGAAAGACTCGAAATGGTTTTAAAATACAAAGCTGATATCATAAAAAATATCGGTCGTGGTTTCGTAAAAAAGAAAAAAAATTGGGGTCTTTTAGTCAACGACAAAAACTTTATGTCTTTTAATCGTTGTTTTTCTTTGCGGGCTCGTTGTCGATCATGGCGGGCTCGTTGTTTGTCTTCGTAAGTTTTTTTTCAAATTCCATTCGCTCGTGAAGGTTTAAATTATACCGTTCAAACTTCAACCACGTAAATGCCACGTCATCGCTTTCTTGGGACCCCGTCTGTGACATCCGTCAAATTTGGTCAACAAAAGTCAACAAATGTCAACCAGAGCGCAAATTAGGATAATACATTGAAATGCAATTTTCATAACTTCCCTAATGTATTATTGTAATTATAATACTACAATACGTTATTTCGAATCAATTATCGAGTAAACGCTATAATATCGAATAATAGACTACAGTAGCGTAAAATTCGATAAATCATACAAATAATATTTTGGTTTAAATAATATTCATTACACGATGTATTGGTGTTCACGAATCCGTCGATTTATGAAACGTCTAAAACGGAGCTCGTATACAAAAGATACAGCTATTATAAGAAAACAAGTCAGTGTAATACTTGTTTTTTTTAATTACATAAACCATTTAGATCCGTGGAGGCAATTGCACACCTTAGATATGAAGGTTTGAAAATCACAAAAAAAATTATCTAAATAGGTTTATGCTCATGTTTATGAGACTGTAGCGAAATATCTGAACATATTCAAACAAAAGTCAGTAAAACAAAGTTGTAGTATTATTTACGACCTTTCCAGGGATATAAAGTTCGTAGAATTTGCACATCGTATATGAAAGTTATGTCAATTACAAAAACGAAGAAAAATTTTTCGTTGTGAAAAAATTACTGAAATTAAGGGTTTTTTTTGGAAAAAAGAAAAGAAAATAAGGTTTTTTCTGAAAAAAAAAATATGTATAATCTGTAAAACCGGGTAAATGGTCTAAATTAAAAAGTTTCTCCAAAATTTAAGTCTTTTTTGAAAAAAATAAAGTTTTAGGTTTAAAAAGAAAAAAGTTGAAAATGTAAGATTTTTTATGAAATAAATCCTATATTTTAACCATAATGATAACCTTTTTCTCAAAGAGACGCGATTTGAGTTCACGTATTGCTTTTTGTATCGCCTGCTAAATTGCTAAAGATACCAATCAAATTCAAGTTCCACCTAAATTGGGTATCTAAGTTTGTTAAAAACATTCTTCTTTTCAAATATTCAAGTTTGTTATTTGTTTATATTGACAACGTTTTCCCTAGTCAGTATAAATATTAAGATCTGGGTTGGGATCTTTAGCCAATGATACATTGGCAATTAAAAGAAAATATTGCTTTCACCCGTTTATTATTGATTAAAAAGTTTGCAATTTACTTATTGGAACATTATATTTCATGTTTTATACTTAGATGCATAAATTGATGTAGGAGACAGGAGGTGGTTTTATGAAAGAAAGTTTCATTTCCTCTGCAAATGTTGGTGCATCGCCTTATTAGCCACCAATTTCAATTCGTCTCTCTTTTGGACTCTTTAAAAACCCTAATTAATTTGCCAGCTTTATTTACTTGTACCTTTCAAAATCTAAATATACTATAGTTGCTTTATTTATTGTTTTTGGAAACAATCGTATTCGAAGAAATAAGGTAACGTTTCAAGGTTTAAAAAATATCATTAAAAAATTTTTCTTGAATATTACACGATCAAACTTGTGAAAGTGTTAATAAAAAACATTACTACATGCTGTAATATGTTTCCCTGGTTTTTTTCTCTCTGGAATGAATGATGTTAATTTAAAGATGACAATGTTTTTCTGTTATTCAAAAAATATCATTAAACTTATTAAATTGTTTAAAGACACTGTTAAACTTATTAAATTGATCAAAAAATATTAATTTTTTAACTTTATCCATTAAACTTGTTTTGTTTGCTTAGACCTCTCTCTACCTCTCTCTCTCTCTCTCTCTCTCTCTCTCTCTCTCTCTCTCTCTCTCTCTCTCTCTCTCTCATCATGAAAACGAAATCTTTCTTTTGCTCCATTTCTATCATCTTCCCTAGATTAAAAGTCGTCCTTTTTTATTTGTTTATCCCTCATCTGCCCTCTACATGCTACCATTCTTCCCAACAGCATTCTTCTCTCTCTCTCTCTCTCTCTCTCTCTCTCTCTATATATATATATATATATATATATATATATATATATATATATATATATATATATATATATATATATATATATATATATATCAAGGTTGTAAAAATCGTTTGACGGTAGCTTGGCGGTCGAATTAGGTTAAAAATTAATCGGAGAATTTATTTAAAAATAAATGAATATAACAAAATATAAAGTTTGGTTCATTTTATTTTTAGATACACATCCAAAATTATTCAATTGTGTATTTTTATTCTTCACTTTTAATTTTTTCAGTTTTTTTGACTTATTAGACCAGTATTTTGCTCAAAAGAAACAAAAAATACAAGAATTATAAAAAATTAAAATAAACAAATAAATTTCCGCCAAGGCCCGCCAAAGTCGATATTGACCAGCATTTGACCAAACTGTCTACACTATACACATACATTTACCCACATGCATTATATAGTATAATCATCCAACATCTCTACATTGTACATTCCCACGCACACACACATACAGCCACAACTCACTATATGGTTGCAAAGTACTCGTTATGCAACCACCACATACCTACACCACAACTACGATCACAAGATACTCACTATATGAACGCCACATACACTGCACATGATTGCTAAGTACTCGTTAAGTAATCATTACAACACATAACATGCAATATACTCATTATGCATCTACCTAACTCCGGATCACCCACCACACATAGTAACAATGTTCTCGTCTCGTTACTATATATGTAATCTACCATTAATACTCATTTACTCGTTTCACAGTTTATAATTAATATAAACTATCACATACAACAAAACACATTCAAAGTTTAGTACACATTAACTAACAACTACTAGTTACACCACATCAGATCTCTCTCTCGTCTCCTCTTTAGACAATCCCGATGAAAATGTCCACTCTTTCCACACTTTAAACATTTTGAATCCTCTTCACTGCAGTCTCTGGCCTAGTGACCTTGCTTGCCACACCGGAAACACTTTAAGGATTCGGGAGTAGTATCGTGACCCCTGAAATCCTCACTCGATACCCGTTCCTCTTCTGGTTCCTCTTAATCTCTTCCTCCCAGATACGTTTTAGTAATAGTTCCTGCTCCCCAACTTCTTTTTCCTTGTGTTGATGTTGCAGTTTTACTTCTCGTTCTGTACCCTTATCTACTACTTGACGAAATGAGGTTAACTGAAGCGGTTGCACAATCTCCCGAATCCGGGTCTTCACACCACTCACATAGTGACCTATTTCCAGCTTCTCTGTATCTACTTGATGCTCGGCAAATTTTTCTTTCTCTAGGAAGGTCAAAGTATACTCCTGAACAGACCCTGCACCTTGCTCTAGATGCATAAATTCGTCCTCAATCTTCTTTATCGCTGCCTCAGAGAAATACTCCTCATTAAACTTCACTTTAAATTCCTCCCATGTCAATACTCGTGTTAAGCTCGTTCCCATAGATCTACTCAACACTTGCCAGCAATGGCTTGCATTCTCGATCAAAAGATTTGTGGTAAACTCTACTCTATCCCTTTCTAAACACTTACTGACTCTAAACACTTTTTATATATGTACAACCTCTCCATAGCCCTCACGGGGTTATCTGCTCTTGGGAACTCTATAGATTTACAGCTAAGAAATGTTTTATAGGTACATTCACTTTTCGTTTCAGAAGTTCCTTCCCCGGGAGCCTCCTTATCAACATGAATCCCACCTTCATCTTGACCCTTGCTTTCAAGACGTTTATCATGAGTTTGTTTTGCAGCCTCCTCCCTTTGTACACCCACAATAGTAGGCAATAACTCATGGACAACATCCGTAATTATTGTCTGCAACTCCTGCGGATCCTCTGGCACTGTATCCCTTACCTCTCTTTACGTTAAACCCTGCGAACAAGTCTGACGTCCAAGCGGGGCTCTCCGCGGGGTATCTCCCCAACTTGAATTACTCCTAGTATTAACCATTCTTCAATCCCAAGAAAATGGTTAGTCATACATCAAAATCAAGTTATATATCTACCACTCCCTATGGTTTAAGTCTAGGAATCTATATAACCGATGCCTAGTTCACTTAAACCACGACTCTAATACCAACTTGTAACGCCCGAAAAACGACATCGAATATACATACATTTTTTTCGATTAACACCAAATACATATACCCGTGCCCCCGTAATTCACAAGTAGATATCTTCACAATCGTTCCCACGATCAGAGCCGGGCGCTAGAAACTGCTAACCTGCACACACACACACATAACACACACGTAAGCTATAAGGCTTAGTGAGCAACACTGCAACAACATAGAATCAACTCATTCACAACAAAACACATCACCCAACTTGTGGGTGCAGCAAATCCCTATAACAGCTTATAGATACTCGTTGATATAAGTTAATAGAACCAGCTATAACTCACTATCAATGACTACAAGGTACTCTTTATGTAGCCACACAGATGTCCCCCGACACCTAAGCCAACTCAATAAATAAGCAAGGTGTATCACAAGAAACACAAGCATACACACAATCTTAACTCTGTACCACTACATGGTACTTTGTTGCACCCACTTTCAACATAGATTCCTCCACTCTGTGGTTGTAAGCCATAAAGGCTTTGTATCTGTCTCCTCCTCAACCTCCACGATCTAGGCTATCAACTCGCATATAACTACGAAGTTCACATGTAGCAAAATGTCACCTCAATAGTAATTTCTCATACTCGTTTCTAGTAAATTACATGGTACTTGTTATGTGATTATAATTAACTACGTTCAATTTAAAACTACTTGGTGCTCGTCTCGCTCTTACTTTTATCACACATATCTACGATTCACCATTCCTAAACTATATGTATACACTTCACCCCTGACACTCATACACATTATACTTTGCTTATATATATATATATATATATATATATATATATATATATATATATATATATATATATATATATATATATATATATATATATATATATATATATATATATATATCTCACCATATACACTCATTTTATACACACCTATCACATGGTTGTTAGATACTCGCTAAGCAAACCACCAATATACCAATTATTCATAATCGCAAGGTACTCGTTATGCGATATGTAAGCTTTACCTCAAGTGGACACAAGGTTCTCGTCTCGGTACCACTTACTACACATCATTACCACCAATCTCTAAAACGTATAATCACAATACACCCTTTATGTGACTACTTAATTTACACTCACTCTGACACACTATGAACTCTTATACACATATCATCAACAAACAAGCACACACAACATGTTACAACTAACATGCTAGGTAGAGTTACTCACCTGGATATAGTAGCTTTACACCGTTGTAGATGGTACAAGTGTTTCCTCAGCACTTTCACACACCTACACCATCACACACATGCCACACATAGTAAATACCTTATATTCACACCAATATAGCTTGCAACTTGATCACCATACTTAGTGTTCGGGATTAGAAACCCTTTTACACCAACAATTCAAGAATCACTTGCTCTAATCTCGTTAGTTACAAGTGGGTTACCAACACCACATGTAACCTAACCTTTCCAAGCTACTCAAACTCACAATTTGAAGCAAGAACATGGAATCATACCTCTTAGATGCAAGATCTCAACTCTTACTTTAATTTGTTGAGTTCTTGAGCTCCAATTTGTTCTTGGGAGTTTATTGGGGTTTTTCTAGGGTTTTAGACGAAGTTCTCTCTCGTTTATTTTCCCCAAAAGTAACTAAAACCGACTTATATTTTTTGGACCTGCACACTTAGTGTTGCTAACCCTTATGGTTAGCGTCGCTAACTGTTAGCTTCAGCACTCTTTCACTCAGCTTGAAACTCAGCTCACCCAGCTTGAAACACAGCTTGAGCTGACCTAACTCAGCTTGAGCTCACCTACTCAGCTCAAACTTCAAAATAGCAACCTACTTTCAAATGGTTTTACTATCTCATTGTTTAAACATTCCCAAAACACTCTGAATCACACTTCAACTCAACTAATCTTAATTACACAAAGATTAACGCATTAACACTTACTAAAAAGTAAAACGGTCTTACATTTAGTGGTTGCAAGAAGACATTCAAGGGACTTCAACACTTTTCATCATCACTATTGTTCCTTTTAGCAAGATAAATAATAGTAAAATCCCTGATTTGACTAGTAAAACACCCGTTAATGTCTCCAGTTGTTTTATTTATTTATTTTGAGATAAGGAAATGGGAGCTTTCTCAACTTTAATCTTTGAGGTGTAGAGCAAGTTCTTGTCACTCTAGGACTGGGAGAACAGCCAACTGAGCATCGTAGTCTTGAGGGTTAGCTTTTACAAGTTGAAGGATGAGTTGTATGACGAAGAATTCATGTTGAATAGGGAGTTGGATGATGAGAAAATAGGGTTGGAAGATTAAAGTTGAGAGTATAGGGTAGTACGGAGGAGCTAAAAATGTTTGCTTATAAATAACAAACCACCAAAGAAACATTTAATGTGTACTTAAAGGGGTAGGAGAAGCCATATTATTATCTTCTTTTCAATGCTTATCTTCAATACATTTAACTCTTAAAACCCTTGTAAACTAAAAAGCCACCAAACACTCTTTGATGCATTTAACTCTTAAACCCTTGTAAACTGAAAAAGCGCCTAATACTTCTCTCCAATGCATTTAACTTCTAAACCTTTGTAAACTAAAAAGCCTTTAAAAATTCTATTATATGTGATGCACACGTCTTAAGTATATGTTTTATAAAATGTTTGAAGTTCAAGTATATGTCCATGGCTCATGCATGATGTGAGAGAGGGTGTGTGAGAGATATATAACCTTCAACAAAACAAACTTTATCATCAAGTTCCAAATTAAGTGTGCCTTGTTGAAGGTGGTGGAGGGTCTTGATTCAAGAGTGGAGAACAAGATAGCACTTGTTGAGAAGCTGAAGGATATGTGAGTATATGTTTGTAGTTTAAGAATATGTTCTTAGTATATGTTTGAAGTTTAAACAAATGTTCATGTCTCATGCATGATGTGAGAAAGGGTGAGATAGAATCTTCAACAAAACAAACTTTATCATCACTAACCAAATTAAGCCAACCATATTAAGTATTGTTCCTTTTATAATAAAGAATCAAAATGTACGGGTTTTAATTTCTAATAAGAAAAAAATCTTTAAAGAATACAATGTTATATATGGCTGGTTTTTCTTGTCCGGTTTAGCAAAAAAAATCAACATCAATCCATTTGAGGCAGTTATACTTTTGTTTTTTTTTCTTGATTAATGCATATAGTTTTAAAACCATCCACCCTAAAAAAATTCTCGATCAATTTAGAGAGAGAGAGAGAGGGAGAGAGAGAGAGATGTCAAAGTAAGCAAAAAATTTCTAATGGATAAAGTCAAAATATGGTTTTTTTTGAACAATTTAATAAATTTAATGGTGCTTTTGAACAATATAATAAGTTTAATGGCTTATTTGAACAAAGGGGAAACATTGTTATCCGGCTAAGACATCCTCCCTACCGCATCTGATATACACACCATCATTTTCTTTTTAGGGGTCAAAAAACCGATGAAACATATTGTAACAGGTAGTAATGATGTATTTTTGAATACTTTGGCAAATTCAACAGTGTAATGTGCAAGAAGAATATATAAAGGACATTTTTGAACAAATTTGAGACATTTTTACCCTCTTAATTTAGATTTCCAAATTTTTATTGTTTGTTTCTCAATGCATGAGGTGTAAGCTTCCTAAGTAAAAAATGAACAAAACAAATTCGTTGTTGTATAATGCAATGTTTGGTGCTTTGTCAAATGCTACACGCTCTTTTCTTTCTTGAAATAATCATATTATAAACTCAATTATTTCCACTCAAAGTCCTTGTATAAATACACATAATATTAATGTTTTTTAAGAAAACTGCATATTTGGACTCTGTGTTGATTCACGCCCTAAACTTTCATTTTTGCATAGATATTTGTCCAAAATAGGGTTGTAGTCCTAAAGTTTTATTTTTGCATAGATGATCCTTATGAGCAGGTTCCATTATAGATCTCATCTCTCTCTCCTACTCTTTTACAAACAATACCAAACTAGAACCCTAATTATTATAC
>CM042009.1:149853382-149893382 GCA_023525715.1 Cichorium intybus | reverse complement strand
AGATTTCGAATGGAAATTATAAAATGGCATGTCAATATTCTTAAATAACGCCTTTAGTACTACACACTACACCAGTTTTTGACATTTCACAATTTACAACGGACCAATTGCAAAATACTTGCATGTTCAAAATATAGGGTAAGTACAGAAATTTCCTATTTCAAAATTATTATATTACCTTACATAGGAAAAAAAAAACAAAAATTTTCTAAAAGTGAACACATGTTGTCACATTTCACAATGACAAAAGTTTTACTTTCACTTTGAAGGTTGCCACATAAAAACACAATCATTGCCAAGGTTGCTGAATAGTTAAATCAATACCAGAAAAAATCATAAAATTCTAAAGTTAAAGAGGCTCAAATCATGATGAAAATTTTGAATGTTTCCAATCATTACATAAACAAGTAGTGAAAAATAAAAGAATGATGAAATAA
Source organism: Cichorium intybus (assembly GCA_023525715.1). NCBI lineage: Eukaryota > Viridiplantae > Streptophyta > Magnoliopsida > Asterales > Asteraceae > Cichorium > Cichorium intybus. The sequence goes on along the minus strand of CM042009.1, from coordinate 149,892,945 downwards.
ATCCCAGACCACTAAAACACCACCATCTGGAAATCTTTTCAGAAACAACAAAGGTTAAAGATTTTTGTATCAACAATAACACATTAAACTAACATAAAATAATAAATCACATCATCATCATCATCACCATCATCATCATCATCATCATAGCATAAACCATAACACCAGAAACCCTAACAGATGATGTTGAAGATGTATCTTGTGGCCTGAAATTTTCAACCCAATTTTGACATCAGAAATCTAACGGCTACAAATATAATTATAAAAGTATTGAGAATTGTAATTTGTAAGGAAGTATTCATACTTTTGCAAACGGCTAAGGGCCCCACAGAAAAGAGCATTGTCCGGCATTGGCAATTCCGTTTTGTTATTTTTCTCCGGATTCACGATTCTGATGTAAGTTTCTTGACCAAGATACCAGGAATCAAGATTTTCGGTTCTTAAATTCCAGACTCCTACATTGTCTAGAGAGATCAATACTGCTGTCCATGCTCCAGGATAAACCTATAGATCCAAAATGGGGTTGTGTCAAATTACCAAATTGTACATCCTACTTGTATTAAAATGAATCAAGATCAAAAACCCATATCAGAAAGGATGATTCTTGAAACCTTTATGAACAAAGGTGGAAGATTTGTTGAAGTAAGTGAAAAACCCATATTTGAAACGATGATTCTTGAATCTTTAATGAACAAAGTTGGAAGATTTATTGAAGTACTTCAAAAACCCACATCCGAAAGGATGATTCTTGAAACTTTTATTAACAAAGGTGGAAGATTTATTGAAGGAATTGAAAAACCCATATCTTAAACGATGATTCTTGAAACTTTTATGAATAAAGTTGGAAGATTTATTGAAGTAATTCAAAAACCCATATTTGAAACGATGATTCTTGAAACTTTTATGAATAAAGTTGGAAGATTTATTGAAGTAATTCAAAAACCCATATTTGAAACGATGATTCTTGAAACTTTTATGAATAAAGTTGGAAGATTTATTGAAGTAATTCAAAAACCCATATTTGAAACGATGATTCTTGAAACTTTTATGAATAAAGTTGGAAGATTTATTGAAGTAATTCAAAAACCCATATTTGAAACGATGATTCTTGAAACTTTTATGAATAAAGTTGGAAGATTTATTGAAGTACTTCAAAAACCCACATGTGAAAGGATGATTCTTGAAACTTTTATGAACAAAGTTGGAATTTTTTTGAAGTGTATCGAAAACCCACATATGAAACGATGATTCTTGAAACATTGATGAATAAAGTTGGAACATATGTTGATTTTACACAAACACAAAATAAAAAACAAGAAAATTATGAAGTACCTGTGTGGTGGAACGAGCAATTCCGTCCCATTTATTGTAAGTCCCTCTACTGTCATTAGTCCACTCTCCATAACCCATTCTGAAACCAAATTACAACTTACAAAAAAGTTAGATTCAAAATACACCAAAAAAAAAAAAAAAAAACATAAAAAGATTGGAAAGAATTTCACATACCCGACTACAAAAAACGCGTATCCATCAGCATGATAACTATGCATTTTGGTTTCATTGTTTTGAAATATAACTTCCATGAATCCTCTATAAGTTCCATTGATAACCGATGTTTCCATCTTAGGTGGTCCCGTAAGGGGCGTTGTGGGAAAATCGAGCTTATATACTCCTTTCACTTTGTACTCATCAGCAAGCCTAATAGGCGTTGTAGGATTCACAAATGAGATCCCACTAAGTGTAGCCCTTCTTTTTCCATTAATTGTAACCGGAGGTTTGTTTCTTAGTAAATACACTTCGGTCACATTAATAGAACCGTATTTAAATGAACCCTGTGGATTCGGACGCGCCCCACTAGCCGATACATTCCACCTAAGTCAAATCAAACATAAACAACATGTCAAATCACTAAGACCAAAACAAGACAAGACAGAACAGATTGTACTGCGTTTGACATAATGGACTGAGACTAGGAGCGATGTCAATGGGACAAAAATTAAGAATGTGTCAAATCACTGAGACCAAAACAAGACAAGACAGAACAGACTGTACTGCGTTTGACAAACTGTACCGCGAGTCTGGGACTAAGAACGTGTCAAATCACTAGACATAGAAATTGTACCGAGTTTGAGTTTAGCAGACTGATGTCAATAGGACAAAAATAAAGAATGCGTACCGGTACAAAACAAGACAGAACAAATTGTACTGTGTTTAACAGAACATTAGACCAGGACTAGGATTGATGTGAGTAGTACAAAAATCAAGAATGTGTCAAATCACTAAGGCCCACCAGAACAAAACAAGACAGAACAGAGTGTACTGCGTTTGACATGAATTGAACTGACTTTATTTTGAAAAAGGTTACAAGTTTTTGTGAAATATTAACCGAATTTTACCTAATGGACCGGGCTTGGTTCATGGAGAAAGTGTTATCATATTGATCTTGAGGAGGGTCAGGAAGGGGACCGGAGGCTTTTCCTTTAGAATTTGAGTAATGCAAAATGCCAACACCGGTGACTTTTTGCCAGGTGGATTGATTTACAAATCTAGCACTTGCTACAATGTAATAATCACTACTTGCATTTTGATCCATGGTAATTAAGAACGAATAGCTTTGTCCCACATGAATATCTAAACTTGTATAGTTTTGTTGGACTGTGTATGAACCCTCGGTTTCAGCCAAAAGTAAGTTATGGTTCTGAATTCTGAAGTTCAAACTAGTCGATACACCAACATTGCTTACACGAATACGGTAAGTTTTTCCTGCAAAAGTTAAACGATTTTTGGGTTATAATAAGTATATAAATATAATAAAATTATTAAATGATTAATTCACCTGGTTCAACATTAATAGTTTCGTGATCAATGCCCTCTGGGACAAGAGTGTCATTGTATCTGAAAGGTCCTTTTCCGTTAATTAGAACACCATCAGGCATTCCAAGAGTTTTGCCATCATCGAGGGTCTTTCTTAAAGCCTAAAAAGCAGAAAAGGGGAATGGAAAGTCAGATATATGATAAAACGATAACACGCAAAAGGAAAAATTGGAAGGATTTTCAGTGTGGCATTTTGTCGAACACTTACAGTGTGGTTCCTTATGTACCAGTCACCGATCAAGATTATGATATCTCCAGCTGGATTATCGAATGGAGTTGGGATGACAGACCTTGGGTTGATAATAAAGCCACCAAAACCACCGGAAGCTCTTTGAAAATTGAGCGAGGGGAAGTAAAAGTAGCTGCCGATTTGATCCTTGACTTGAAAGTTATAAGTCCAGTTCCACTTTGGGGGAATTGGACAATTAGTGCCAAGAACGCCATCTTGCCAGGAACTCCTCTTTTGCTGTATTCCAGCCCTGTTTCAATCAAGACATAATCCGAGTCAATCAACAGAGATCCAACTTTTCGGCCTTAGATTTGTGGTATGAAACGCAAAATGATTCGTCGGTTAACAATGATGGAACTTAAGAAGTGTGAAGAAGATCTTACCAAGTAACGAGGAGATTTTCATCTAGCTTGTTCCTCACATTCACAACAACATTGTTGTTAGTAGTTGAATTTATGGTAGGGCCAGGAAATTTTCCATTGATGGCGATAACCTACAAATCAAGATTCAAAACGGTGCGGGTTAAAATTTAAGAATGTCATTTAAACAAGTCAAAGTACTAGAGTCTACAGTCTCACTGTAACAACTCATTTCTGTTCAAACCTAAGAACAATTTCCAGATCTGAAGCTAGAAAGCATCAAGTTCGAAAAAACGGAGCAAGTCCATCAATCTATGACACGAATTTAGCATAACCCACGACTGATTCTCGGAAAACGAAAGTAACCCGTTAACTTTGCACACACATTAAGCGAAACCCACTTAAAAAGACAGTGGTAATTCAAAATCAAAAACCAACCCATCAATTAACACTCGAAATTTAGCAAACCCAATTCGAGAAACCCAAGAAATCGCAGTTATAATGCAAATTAACGAAGGTTTTACCTGTTGCGGGACTCCGAGAGGCGAAGCAGTAATGTAACTAAATTCAAATTTGTAGGAAACGGTGGGATCTTCAGCAAAAGCGAAGCTCAGAAACAAGGAAATGTAGACGAAAAGGAGACAGTAGAGAAAGGTAGAAGAAGAAGCCATGAAAATGGAAAACTTTTGAGGGCGTTATCTCTGCTCTCAATGGGAAAATGTTGGAATCAAATGAATGCTGTAGCTTTTTTTCAGGGGTTTTACATTATCAATCGACAGAGAGAGAAAGAGAGACGAAAAGAGTGTTTGTGAAATGGAGAAATTTGTGAGAGAGAGAGAGAGAGAGAGAGAGAGAGAGAGAGAGAGTGAGACAGTTTCCTTTTTCCTGTTTTTGAAGAGGGTATGGGGTTGGAAGTGGGGACAATTTGCAAGAAAGTTAAAGAAATGGGTTGGATTGGCAGCGAGAATTGATCTCAAACATTTGCTGGTTTTTGCTGGCATATCATCATATGAACATGCATGGAGATGAAATTGGGTGGGTGTGAACAAAAGAAGTGGAGACATGAAATGGCCATGGCACGGCCAATACCTGTCCTTCCAATTTCAAATGGTAGGCCATCAAATCATGCTTTTAACAATGTGGAATGGATAACTCATAGCCAATCAACTAATTTATTTGATGTAAATTTTTTTAACTAAAAGTGAAAATGTTTTAATGCTTTGTAGGTTAAACGGTATTGTTGTCTACGAATCCGTAGGTATTAGCTGATATGTAGGCGCCACGTAGTAGGGGTGAGCAAAAATACCGATGGCATCGACCCGAACTGGTACCAAATTGGTACCGTACCCTATACTTTGGTTCGGTACTCGGTACTTAATTTTGGGCTAATTCGGTTTCGGTACCGGTTCGGTCCGATACCGGTACTTTTCTCACTTCTATGTTTAAATTAAACTATTTTTCCGAACCGATACCAGTACCGATATTGTACCCTATAATTCGGTTCGGTACTCGGTACTTACTTTTATGTTATTTCGAGATCGGTACTTTCGGTATCGGTACCGGTTCGGTCCAGGTCCGGTACCATGCTCACCCCTACCACGTAGGATGTCATTGTCGTGTCATTGTATGCCTACAAGAGGAGGTGGATGCCACCAATATTTTTATTATTTTTAAAATTGAAAGAAGAGAGAGATAGAGAGAATAAATGATAAGAGATGGAAAAATCATCGGTATTTTCATGCCTACGGCCGATGCCTCCATTGCGGGGTGGAGCATGCTGACGGCATCGCTCACCAAGTAGAATGCCGATAGAAAATTTTGCACAATACCGTGTAGTCTTAACACAATTTTTGTCTATCACAATAAATCTTGTAAAAACATGTGGAACAAAAACTCTTGGAATTGTTGGTATACCCTAATGTATCTTGTTTTATATCGGGCATTTGTTAAGTGAAGGGACCATGAGCCATAGAAAATGTTTTGTTTTTATTGTTGTTTATTATATTTGGTTTTAGCTTCAAAAAATAGTTGTAATTGTAAAATTAGAATAGTGGTTTGAGTTTTTAGGATATGTGGCTTTTTGAAATTTTTGTGTGATTTTATTATTGTGGAATTTTGAATCAATAATTATAAGTGTTACAAAGTAAAGCCAATATATATTGCTTTACTTCTCAAAAAGCTCGTTGAAGTCATGTTACAAAAGTTAAATATTCTTGCAACTATATATTCAATTATAATTTACTTTTGGCATTTTGGGAGTTTTGTTGTTCTTTTGTTTTACTAGAGCCAACAAAATGGTGCGCAATGCGCATGTTGTATTATTTTGATGTTTTTTTTTCAATGAATAATGTTGTAACTGCCATTCGAATCTCTCATCATTTTATTTTTCCGGTATTTCATGAGCAATCAACAAAATTTGATAGGTTACTATTCATTATTACCATTTTTCTGTTATATTATATAATTTTTATAAATAATTAATATTTTATAGAATTTATTAATTTTTTCAGAAAGCTACAAACTCAAACAAAATTCTATAATCTTCTAAAAATATTTAAAATGCCATTGAAAATTTAGTATTATATTACTGTTAATTATTGTTATAATTAGATAGCATAAAGTATTATTCTCATAATATAGTAATATAGAATAAGAATAATTAGTACTTTGTTATTAAATATCAAAACATATTTCTGATATGATTCGTATGATTGTAGTAATAGAAATATATTTAAATTATACTATTTTTAGTGGTTTATGATAATATACAAAGATCCCGTCAAAATATAGTTATATGTATATTTATAGTTTGTTAATCATGATTGTATCTGTCGGGAGCGGATCATCTATGTGAGTTCTGCAAATTAGACAAACCTGCTGTTCAAGAAGAAAAAAAAAACAAACAAACCAAGATTCTGCGGATGGAATAAATTTGAGAAGACGTGCGGAACAGCTTTACAAACACCAAGACACAAGACACAAAAAATACAACGTGGTTCGATCCAAGATGACCTACGTCCACCGCCAAGTAAAGTATTCTTTTCTAGCTTGGAATAGTACAAATTAGAATGTTGTAAATATTGATTCACTCTAAGACAAATTCCTTATCTCTAAGGATGACACCCACTCTATATATATATATATATATATATATATATATATATATATATATATATATATATATATATATATATATATATATATATATATATATAGTTAAAGTTTATATCATTAACCCTACGAAAGAAGTTAGCATAATCCAAAGTCAATGAACCATTATTGCGAAAGAAGTTGCCAAGTCGACCGAATACCAATCCAAGACTTTTTCGATCAAGCACCTCCTTTGAACTAGAAACTCTCCGGTTACGAGTTACCTCAAACGAAAGGACCTCCTCGGTTGAGAACTGCCTCGGTTGTGAACCTCATCGGTTAGGGACTGCATCGGTTCACTCGACTCGTCGGTGCACACCAGCTCCTAAAAAGCATGACTTATGTTGTTTCACCACTTCAAATTGCATTTTTCTCTGATCAACTTGTTACCAGATTAAATACAAACTCTTAATGACAACCTACGCTTCGCTGCCTCCTCAATCCGAGTATTTAGACAATACATTGGATCGACCGGAGTTACAGCTACAGCCATAAACGCTTCTACTGATTTTAGTGAAGTCTTTTCTTGACCACAACCATCAGGTTGTGTATCGGTTAAGACCGAAGAGTCCGCTTCGGTCGCACTGCGCTCTGGTTCTGAGTCATGAATCTTAAGTTAAACTTACATTATCCTTTATAATATTTGTATTTTTTATCATATTGTATTGTGTATAAATGCAAAGAAGCCTTCTACCACTTATTAGGGTACATATTATTATCCTCATTTGCAACCAGTATCTACATCAAATTGATGTTAAGGATCTGTTTCTTAATGGCATTCTTACTGAAACGAATTTCATAGAACACCCACTGGAATATGTAGATGCTCGCTATCCATGCCACATTTTTTTCGTCTTCGAAAAGCTCTTTATAATCTAAAACAGGCACCAGAAGCATGGTTTCAACGCTTCAGTGATTTTGTCACTCACATTGGTTTTAAATGTAATCATGTAGACACTTCTTTATTTGTTCAAGGTGAAAATGCTACTATTTTATACGTGTTCGTTTATGTTGACGATATAATTCCCAAATGAAACAATTAGCCTATGATTTCCTCTCTTGATCAAACAAATGCATGCTACCTTCGCAATAAAAGATTTAGGGTATAAAGGTCAGCTACACTCTCGATGGTTTATTCCTCAGTCAGGCTAAGTATGCATCTGATATTTGTCTATGTGCTCAGCTTTATGAAAGTAAGCTCGTTGCGACACCTAATATTTTTGGCAAGCAATTACAATGCTTTAGAAATCCAATTGGTGATCCCACGTTATACTACTCTCTTGTCGGTGCTCTCCAGTATTTCATTATCACTCCTCTGGTCATTTCTTTTGTCGTCAATCATGTAAACCAATTCTTATAGAACCCCACTGATGATCACTTTATTGCTATCTATATGCATTTCGTGTTATGTCAAGGGTACTTCTCACTTTGGATTGCCTTTTGCTTGCTCTAGTCCTTATCTTCTAGCCTATTCAGATGTCAAATGGGCATCATGTCCTGACACTAGATTGAAGTCCATTTACTCTATTTTTATAAGTCTAGATGTGGAGTTCCAATAATAGCCAATTGTTATTTCATATATCGTTTGGATTACACGTCTCCTTGCTGACATACATGTATCTCTACAAACATATCTTTTCCTTTTATTTGACAACAAAGGTGCGGTCTTCAATACTAACAATCTTGTTTCTTATAAACATGCCAAGCATATTGAACTCGATTATCACTTTGCATTGGAACTTTTTCAAGTGGGGAAGCTACATATTCAATTGTGCAGTCTCAATTAAATGCTCTTGGTGTCTTAACAAAAGGTCTTCATAGGCCATTGTTTGCTATCTTTCGTTCCATGCTCCGATGTTTGACCAAATCTTATGATTCGTTTGAGGGAGGCATTAGGAATATCCAAGAAGATTATGAAGAACCAATCCAAATATAGATATCTTACGTTTTCTTAGTTTATTACGGTGATTGAGTCCATCTCTCTTAACCCTAATATAATGTCAGTCTTTTCTCTCTCTTTTCGTCTCTTCCTTCCCATCCCTGAACAAAAAGGAATGGTCCTCCCTCCTATTCCTCCCACACCTAAATATTTTTTAAATTAAAATAATTTAAATAAATAAAAACCTATTCAATAATATAAGCATTTCACAAAATATGCAACATCTAAAATAGCAAGACTAAAATTTATTTCATTAAAAACATTACAACACTTAAAAAATAACAAGGCTAAATTTGTAAACTATAATGATCTTAAACAATTGTTTATGACGCCTCGTGAAACAACGATATGTTGTAAATGTTTATATATTGAACATGTGTCGCATGAATTGCGTCTGTTTCTGACTGACCACTAAGACGTTTGATATTGTAGATGTCGTTGAAGTTTGTGATTTTTGTTTTCATACCCTCCACTTTGAATTTATTTTATGGATAATATGATTATTAGTTCTCATTTGGTTTATAAAATATGATAGAATTCGATTCCAAAAAGATGTGTTTTTTCTTTGTTAAAAGGGTCTTCAAAAATTTCGACTCGATTATTGGTCAACTCAACTTATCCGTTAGTGCTCTATGGACTTGGCTTGTTAGCAAAATATTATAAACCGTACATCAGACCATATTATTGAATCACCAAGATGACAAGAAATCCATGCATTGATCCATTGACTGTGTCGTCTTCGTAATACAAAATTCCGGTGACATGCTAGAACCGGTGTGTGATGGTCTTCCTTAACGTTAGTATTTTTTAAGTAATCTAAGATAACGGTGATCAAAATTGTATAGAAAATATAATGTTGGGGACCAACCACATTTTATACTCAAAGTATTATAATATCTATTAAACTCTAATAATATCATTTAATTAATAATGAATAGTAGTCTATATGTAATTTATAAAACATATAATCCCCGCATGATGATTATTAATTTCTAATATTTACTATTTATTTATTAGAAATCCTAACACTTGGCATTTTCATAGCTTGAAAATGTTGAAGTAGAATAGTATATTTTGAAAATAATATAGAATATTTATAGATAGATATAAAAAGTTTTAATTACTTTTTTTATTAAAATAAATAACCGTTTGACCACCATAAAAAAATAACGTTTGCAATTATTATATATATATATATTAATTTGCAACATTCGTTTCAGATACAAAGTTACTGTTCATTTGAGACTTCTATTTCCAGAATGAAAACAACTAAATCATAAGAATAGTATAATTGTTAAAGAGCTAACACAAAATGCATATAAGAGTTTATTGAAAATAGCATTTTCTATTCAAACTTTCATATTTACGTTTTCTCCCTTCAATTAATTTCGAATTAATTATTTGCATCCCTATTTATTATAAATATATATTAATGGTATTTTGTAAGTTACGATTCTAGTCCCTTACTATATTTTAAAGTTACAGTTTTCGTCCCTTACATAATTTGTTTTTTGTCGAGTTACGTTTCCCAATATACCGGGTTTCCGCAGCATCGCGCGGACAGTCGAAACCCTAGTTGTATATAAATACAAAAGCTCTTGCGGCCTATTGGGTACAAATTATTATCCTCATAGATAAAATATAGAGTAAATTACAATTTTGGTCCCTGTGGTTGACCCAAAATTGCATCTTTGGTCATCCTTTTCATTTTTCACTCTCATGGTCCATGTACTGCACATTTGCTTACACAATTAGTCCCTCGGGCTGTTACCGTCTGTTTTGATCCGTTAAGTGGTGGTAAAATGACGAAAATGCCCTTAGGGACCAAAACTATAAATTCTCAAAAATCAATACAACAGGTCTCTCTCAACCATCGTCAAGATGTCAGCAATGCGTCAACCCCATATGTTGCATCGTTCTCATCAAGAGGTCCAAATCCTACAAATAAAAACATCCCCAAGGTAATTTACGTAACAATTTGAAAATATATACAATTTTCTCCTTGAAAGCTACACTCATAATCGAATTTCTCGTTCATGCAGTCGGACATAACAGCTCCTGGGGTGAGAATTCTTGCAGCATGGTCACCTGTGGCGCCAATTAGTGAAGCAGAAGGAGACCATAGTGGTACCAATTTTGCCCCATAGCAGCTCCTACCTTACATCTTAGATCCAACGGTGAAGCTTCAAAAGAGTCCACTCCTCTCTGGGCCCCTCGATATCCATCTGTTATCTTCTTCTGCCACCATTCAGATACACCCCATCTCAATACCCGACTTTATCTCTCTCTCTCTCTCTCTCACACACACACTCATCGGAGTTCTTCATTCTTTAGATTTCATTCCTTTTTCAATTTTCGGTCGAACGATCTTGATCGATATTTCAATATTCTGAAGGATGTGTTAACTAGTTAAGGGATACTGAAGTTCCTTGTTATCATGACTTGTACGTTTTGCTTCAAAGTTGTACCTTCATCTGGATTTGGGAACTTCTTGTCTGTAAAAGGGGTTGGTTCTTCATTAATGTCGTTCACATGTACAATTGCAGTTCAAGCACCAATGTCAGTGAGTGAAGCTCCGACGATGACTACGACACTTGGGTCGGGGGTGGTTGTTGCTCCAGCGCCGACGTTGGGAAGCTCTAATTCAGCAAGGCCATCCATTGCTACACCGCCATCAGGGATTGGCAAACTGATGCAACCAACACCGCCAGACGTAGATTCCATGTCACCCGCCGTCGTATAACCACCAGCAGCGGAGTTCTTCGGGATAAGAGTATCATTTACGTAGCGGTCTTATTTAGGAACAAAGCTGCAAAATAGAATCTCTGGTGGATCATTGTTGAGTTTTAATTTCGGAGAATTGGCATCATGATAGGAGAAAAGCATTGTAAGCTCTTGCCTGCTGTTCTTGCTTGGGTTGCTTGTAGTGTATGCTTCGAACAAACTCCTTTATTCAAATATTGATTCCAAGACTGATGGAATTAAAGAGGGTGTTGTTTTTTTGACATATAGCATCCTTATAGCTTCTTTTGAGAATGGTCTCTCTCGATTACAGTTTTAGTCCCTAAGGGTATAATGGTCTTTTTACACACTACTTAACAGAAAAATTAAGTGGTAACGGCAGGAGGGACCATAACTGCAAAAAAAAAACCAACCATAGGGACCCTGGATGTGGGATTTCAAAAGGATGACTGAAAATGTATTTTCATGTCAACCACAGGGACCAAAATTGTAATTTACTCTAAAATATATTGTGGCTTTTCTTATTATAATTATCTCTAATCAATTAAGCATATTCACTTGAATCTGGATCTTTCACTACTCATTAATTTCTGGTCAACTTTTTATCTTTTACCAAGAAAAGAAGTACAATCTGTTTTACAAATTGGATTTATCTAGTGTTTAATAGATACGAATAAGCTTATATTATTCTTTAATTAGGATGTCCACTTTTTTAATAAAACTTTTGTTTATAACCACAATAACAGAACCACACATGATATGCCAGCTCATGTAGGACCCAACCAACTCGTGTATTAGTTGTTTACTTTCTTTATATCATTTACACGCCTTGATTGATGGATACGTTTCCGGCAAACGCTTCACAAGCATAAGTCAAAGTCAAAGCCGGACGTTAAGGCGCATGCTATTCTCAGAAAACTGTGGCCATGTCTACTTGACTAATTTAAAAGTAAAAATCACATAAATGACTAACATATAACATGGAATGGAAGGTTTTTGGTGATTTTAGTCATCATTATGTTTTAATATAAAGAAAATAATAAGTATATCCATGAGTTCATACTTTCATTCTAATACAAGTTAGGAGGTACGAGAATATATACTTGTATAAGATTAAGTTGATACCGGTACGACTTAATAGCGAAGGTCGTGCCCCCTTGCATGGTCCTCGGGGCAGAGCCCTAGCTTGGTCCAATAGGAAGAGCCCCTGGTGGGGGTTTTCGATTCTTGAAGTAGTTTAACATCAAAATTGAGATACGAAAAAGAACACGAAGTTTCTTTAACTATAAAAAACCGTGAACTTGCAATTATGCCTGATTATAGGTTTGATTATTCAAAGATTATCCCTATAATTTGAATTTTGTACAACCCAGGCATAGGGTCGAAATATAAAATTCGGAAATTATTGTTCACGATTCTTGAAGCAGACCGTGATTTCAGAAACCTTTCCTATATTTCTATAATCCCCAACAGAGATGCCGTTTTAGAAAACAAACTAATAATGATAGCATGGAGTAAATTAAGTTTTGGTCTTTGTGGTATGTGTTAACAATGACTGGAGAAATACAAAGAGTTTAGATATGAAAGGCTTAATTTCTGTATTTTTCACATGAATAGAACACTTGCTTATAAACGATTACAGATAAAATATAAAAATACCACTAGTGTTTTAGTGGCAGCAACACTACTGAAAACATGTTTCAGTGGGAAATAAAGAAACTTTACTTTATTAATCACACATTCTTTTAACACTCCCCCTCACGTTGAATAGTGGGATTTCCAAAATTCAACTGGATCAAACACCTTTTTAGAATTTTTCCGTTGACAGCTTTTGTCAGAATGTCAGCTAATTGGTCTTCTGATCGAACAAAAGGTAATTCAATGATTCCAGCTTCCAATTTTTCCTTGATAAAATGTCTGTCAACTTCTACGTGTTTCGTTCGGTCATGTTGTATAGGATTTTCTGATATTTGAATAGCAGCTTTGTTATCACACATAATTTTACTTGTGTCTTTTTGGATAACACCAATTTCAGTTAATAGCTTCCGTATCCAGAGAACTTCGACTACTCCTCGTGCTATTCCCCTGAACTCTGCTTCGGCGCTAGATAAAGAAACTACCTTTTGTTTTTTACTTTTCCATGTAACCAGATTTCCTCCAACTAAGGTAAAATATCCAGAGGTTGACCTTCGATTTCCTTTGTCTCCTGCCCAGTCTGCATCAGTGTAGAGTTGGATTTTTAAATGCCCGTTTGTTTTAAACAAAACTCCATGGTTGGCTGTTCCTTTGAGATATCTGAGAATTCTCCAGACTGCCTCCATATGAGAAACCTGTGGTTGATGCATGAATTGACTAACCACCCCCACAGCATATGATATATCAGGACGAGTATGTGAGAGATATATCAATTTCCCCACAATTCGTTGATATCTTTCCTTGTCTGTTGATTTCGCCTCGGTTTCTATACATAGCTTTTGATTTATCATCATGGGAGTCTCTGCTGGTTTGCAATCAATCATTCCAGTTTCTGCTAATAGATCTAAAACATATTTCTTCTGGCAGATAAAAACCCCTTGTTTTGATCTTAAAACTTCAATTCCAAGAAAATATTTTAGTCTCCCTAGGTCTTTCATTTCGAACTCTTGAAACAAATTCTTCCTTAGTTTTGTCATTTCCTCCTCATCGTTTCCTGTAATTATCATGTCATCAACATATATAATTAAACAGGTTATAAGGTTATTTCTTCGTTTAAGAAACAAAGTATGATCAGAGTTACTTTGTTTGAAACCATATTTTCTCATAGCTACAGTGAATCTCCCAAACCAAGCTCTGGGGGATTGTTTTAATCCGTAGATAGATTTTTTAAGGCGACAAACTTCTCCTGGTTTAAAGCTCTCCGTGAAACCAGGGGGGACTTCCATATAAACTTCTTCTTTTAGTTCTCCATGTAAAAATGCATTTTTTACGTCAAACTGGTGTAATGGCCATCCTTTATTTGCAGCAATGGAAAAAAGAACCCTAATTGTATCAATTTTTGCAACCGGAGAGAAAGTTTCAGCATAATCAATACCATAGGTTTGAGTGTAACCTTTGGCAACCAATCTTGCTTTATATCTCTCAACAGTACCATCGGGCTTATGTTTTACTGTAAAGACCCATCGACATCCTACCGGTCTCTTTCCAACTGGAATAACACATTTTTCCCATGTGTTATTTTTTAATAAGGCTTTCATTTCATTTTCCATTGCGTCTTTCCAGTTCTTCATCTTCAGGGCTTGGTCTATGCTAGTTGGAGTTTCTTCAAAGTATAATGAGGCAACAAATGCCCTTGCTTCTTGTGTTAAGTTTCCTTCTGCTATATTAGCCATAGGATATCTGGAACTTCGAGTTTCTCTTTCTGGAGAGTATCTTTTTGGAGGAATCCCTCTGTTACTTCTTGGTGGTAACACATATCTCTCAGTTGATTGTTCATGTACTGGTTCTTCTTGTTCTGTGTTAGTTTCATGATCATCAATAACATCTGGAGAGTCAGACATATTTGGAGGTTGAGTATTACTTACCTTGGATGTCAGGTTCGGAGATTGATCTGGGATGGCACTAGAGTTAGGATTGTTTGATTGTGTGGATTGTGTGGACGTGTCACGTGATTCTTCTTGAGTGGACTCTTCTTGAGTATTGTGATTTTCTTTTGGTGTTATTTGAACATACTCTAACCAACTTAGTGCGTCTGTATATTCTTTCTCCTCCTGACCACTATGTTGGGAGGTATAGTAGTATTCCGTTTCAAGAAAGTCACAGTTCATAGTAGTGAACATGTGACGGGTTTTTGGGTTATAGCATCTATACCCCTTTTGGTGCATTCCATATCCGACAAATACACATTTCTCAGCACATGGGTCAAGTTTATTTCTTTGAGATTTGGGTATATGGACAAAAAACAGTACATCCAAAAATCCTTGGTTCAAGTATAAGAAAAGAGGGAATTTTAATAAATTCGGATAGGGTTTGTAGTGGTGTTTTAAGCTTGAGGATCTTGGTTGGTAGCCGGTTTATGAGATATGCTGCTGTGGCAAGGGCTTCAGGCCAAAAACTTTTTGGAACTTTTGATTCGATTAAAAGGGCTCTAGTTATTTCTAAAAAAAAACGGTTTTTTCGTTCAGCCACACCATTTTGTTCAGGAGTATGTGGACATGTGGTTTGATGTATTATTCCTTTTGACTCACAGAATTGTTTCATGGCTATGTTAACAAATTCCCCTCCATTGTCTGACCGAAGAATTTGGATAGTTTTTTGAAATTGGGTTTGGATCATGGTATGAAACATAGTGAATTTGTTGAAAACTTCTGACTTATGTTTTAAGAAATAAATCCAGGTCATACGAGTGCAATCATCCACAAATGATACAAAAAAACGAAGATTTTGTCCTCCAGATATTGGAGAGGGACCCCGTACATCAGAATGAATAAGCGAGAAAGGAGTATCGACCCTGGTGTTATTTGGTTTAAAGGTTTGTCTATGGCTTTTAGCTAACACACATGTTTCACAAAGTGAGGGATTTTTTGAGGAAAATAACTTAGGAAATAGAGTGTGTAAATACCCCGTAGAAGGATGACCCAATCTTCTATGCCATATCCATGCTTCTCTTTCTGTTGTTCCATGAGCTAACATTGCAGTTCCATTTTGGGTTACTTCGTCCACATAGTACAATCCTTGTCTCTCAGTGCCACGCCCAATGATCGCCCTCGTCCTGATATCCTGTAAGATACAAAAGGTAGGTTGCATTAGAACCGAGCAGTTTAGTTCTTTTGTAACGTGGCTTATTGATAAAAGGTTTTGTGACAAAGATGGGACATAAAGACAATTGGATAGTTTTAATGTAGGAGAAATCTCGATCATTCCTCCTTTTTTAACTTCCATTTTTCCGCCATCTGCTGTTTGTATATACGTTCTTCGAGGTTCGGACAATGAAATAAAATCGGATATTTCATGAGTCATGGTGTCTGTGGCTCCACTGTCAAGTATCCATGTTTTATCCTGTTTACAAGGAAAAACCACATTTGCATTTCCTCCAATTTGTGGGTTTTTTCTGCAATTTTCAAAACTTATTTCCAAATAAGGGACAATAGAATAAACATTGGAGTTAATTTTTGATATTTCTTTTTCTCCAGGGTTAAAATTGGAATTTTTGTAACTTGGATTTGGAATATAGGTTTGCTGATCATTCCCGTGACCTAAAACACCTCCTCTCCATCTTTATTTCTTATTGCTGCACCGCCGCTGGAATCATCAATCACCCCGCCGCCGGTAAGGTTGCCGCAGATGCTTCCACCGACGCCCAGGCTTCCGGTTCCCACCGCCGCTGATGCCGTCGAAGGATTGCACCGGGTTGCGCCGGTTCCTACCGTCCAAGGTATCGAAGACTTGAGCCGGGTTGCGCCGGTTGCGCCGGTTCCTGCCGCTGATGTGGGCGGGTTACGCCGGTTTGCGCCGGTTGCGCCGGTTCCCGCTGCGTATGTCGATGCGGATGCGGTTGTCGATGGGTTGCTGTTTCCGTCGAAGGGTGACCCACGGTGGGTGCTAGTGGTTCTGCTCGCATCTTTACCGGCAAACATGGCGTAGGCGGTGGCTGCTCTCCTTGGCTCAGTCCCGTAATGTTCACAGGTTTTATCTTCTTTGTTGAGTGGTTCATTTCCCTTTTTTGAGAAATCTGATCTATGGTTTTGTTTGGCTATGAATACTCCTCTGTTGGATTCGGTTTCGTTTGAGACGGTTCCCAAGATATTTTGGTGAGCCGCCTCCTTTCGGACAGAATTTGATGTATTTGGTTCTGTCATTTTTGGTTGTGGATGTATTTGAGTTAATTGAGGATCTTAGGCTCTGATACCATGTTAACAATGACTGGAGAAATACAAAGAGTTTAGATATGAAAGGCTTAATTTCTGTATTTTTCACATTAATAGAACACTTGCTTATAAACTATTACAAATAAAATATAAAAAATACCACTAGTGTTTTAGTGGCCGCAACACTACTGAAAACATGTTTCAGTGGGAAATAAAGAAACTTTACTTTATTAATCACACATTCTTTTAACAGTATGTAGGGATGTAAATGAATCGAACGTTCAGCAAATCGTTCGTGAATTGTTCGGCAGGAAGTTCGTTTACGTTCGTTTATTTAATAAATGAACATACATTAACACGAATTCTCGTTCGTTTAGTTAAACCAATGAACATGAACAATGGTCTCGTTCGTTCAATTATGTTCGTGAACATTCGTTTATGTTGTTCGTTTACGTTTGTTTATGTTTGTTCATCTAAGTCCCTTTTATGTTCATTCGGTTTATTAAATTGCAATATTATATGTTTGTTTATGTTCATATATATTCAATTGTTTTTGTTTATCTTTGTTCGTTATGTTTGTTCGCTTATGCTCGTTTAGCATGTTCACGAACATGCACAATATAATTTGTTAAATGAACGAACATGAACAAGAAAACTCGTTCGTTTATCCATTCGTGTTCCTTCTTTTGTTCGACTAACTTAAACGAATATATGAACAAGCATCATTTTAAGTTTGTTCGCCTAACTTAAACGAATTGCAATATTATATGTTCGTTTATGTTCATATATGTTCGTGTTCGTTCCTTTGTTGTTTATGTTGATGACATCATTTTAAATAGGAACGATAATGTTGCTATTAATCACTTTGTGGTTCAGTTACATCGTAGGTTTGGTTTCAAAGACCTTGGTAATTTTCATACATTTCTTAGCTTGGATGTTATTAATTTGGAAGATCTTCCAAATGGATGTCAATAATGCAATATTAAATGAGGATCTTCATGAGGAAGTCTATATGACTCCTCCCCCAAGGTAATACTCACTAGTCGGGTGAAGTTTGTTGGCTTCAAAAAGCTCCATATGGTCTCAAACAAGCTCAATGTGCTTGGTTTGAGAAATTCTTTACGATTATTACCTCTCTTGGTTTTCTTTCTAGTAATCATGATTCAACTTTATTTGTTAGATGCACGAGTGCATGTCGGATTCTCATATCTTTATATGTGAATGACATGATTATTACTAATTATGGCCATACTATTATAAAGTCTTTGAAGTATTGATTTGGCTCACATATTTGCTATGAAAGACTTGGGCTTGCTATGTTACTTCTTGGCAATTGAGATTGCTCAATCTTAAAAGACTTATATTCTATCTCAGACAAAGTACATCTCTTATTTTGTTTGAACATGTCTGACTCTCACAATAGAATGTTGATACACCTCTTGAAACGAATATCAATATTCTCCAACTGACGGTGTCCCTCTATCAGATCTGAGCCTATATTGAACTATTATGGCGAGTTTGGTTTCACTTATAGCTAATCAATCGACCAGACATAACTCTTGCAGTTCATGTGGTTAGTTGGTTTGTCACAGCTCATTCCACTGTTCATTAAGGACTTGTTCTTCATATTTTGAGATATCTTCGTGACAATTATGAGCATTGTGTTTTCCTAGGCGTCTTCTCTTGTGGTGCATGACTATAATGATGTTGATTTGGACAACGATCCCCATGATCGCAAATCCACCACTGATTCTTTAATATTTCTTGGAGATTTGTTGATGTCTTGGAATAGTAAGAAACATGATGTTGTCTCTCGATCCTCTACAAAGTTTGAGTACCAGGCTATGGCTATTACCACTTGTGAGATTGTTTGGCTACACTAACTTGTTATAGGTATGGGTGTTGATACTTTCCAACCTACTTATTGCACCGTGACAACAACAATGTGATACATATTGCAAAGAATTCCGCTTTTCATGAGTTGGCGAAACATATTTAGATTGATTGTCATTTCATCCGTCACATCTTCAGCTCGCGACCATCTCTCTACCTAATGTTCCATGAACTTTTTAGATTACAGATATGTTTATGAAGGCCCTGTATGTCTCTTAAATTCATTTTTTATATAACAAACCCTCGATACTTATTGTTGTCGTATTATGAGTTCAAAGGGGGATGTTAACTTAATAAAGTTATTGGACTCCCTTTTGTTTTGAGCTTTTGTTTAATCATTTAGCTACGATAATTCTAGTCTGCTTTCATATTGCAGTTGTAATTTATTTTTCAAAGAATTAAACTCCTTCGTTATGTTTATAGCTTCAAGGATTGGTTTCATGGTAAAGTTATGAATGTTGAGGTTGCTTTCTGTCTTGCCTCTAAATGCTTGGTTTTTACGTACGATGTTAAAATGTTTGTATCAATGACAATATATATATATATATATATATATATATATATATATATATATATATATATATATATATATATATATTGTCATTGATACAAACATTTTAACATCGTACGTAAAAACCAAGCATTTAGAGGCAAGACAGAAAGCAACCTCAACATTCATAACTTTACCATGAAACCAATCCTTGAAGCTATAAACATAACGAAGGAGTTTAATTCTTTGAAAAATAAATTACAACTGCAATATGAAAGCAGACTAGAATTATCGTAGCTAAATGATTAAACAAAAGCTCAAAACAAAAGGGAGTCCAATAACTTTATTAAGTTAACATCCCCTTTGAACTCATAATACGACAACAATAAGTATCGAGAGTTTAAGTATCGAGAGTTTGTTATATAAAAAATGAATTTAAGAGACATACATGGCCTTCATAAACATATCTGTAATCTAAAAAGTTCATGGAACATATATATAAAATCGGTGGATATATAAAAAGCAATATTATATTTATTACGAGTCATGACGGTTGATTAAAAAATAATAATCATGAAATGGTTCCAAAAAAAAGCAAAAACAGCCAAAAAAAAATCAAGGATGAAAGAGGAAATCCACCCACCATTTCCTTTTTATATTTGAAATGAAAACTGTAATTTTGTATCTATTGTCATGGAAGTATATTTGGAAGCTATAAACTGTAAATAAATAGAAAAATACAATTAAATATTTAAAGAAATTAATTTCAGCAGCTCTTGCACATTCACAAATAGAATGACTAGTCTATAGTAGAATTTTTATCCCGCTTAAACATATAGTTCATAAATTGCATTGCTACAATAAGAAATGAAATCATACAAGTGTTTAACACACTATTTAAGAGGAAAATAGTGTTATTTCAAGGTACAATTGGAATATGAAATCATACAAGTCTTTAACACACTATTTAAGAAGAAAACAGTTTTAGGATTAAAAACGAGATCGATTTGTGGCCGATTGATTTAGTTTTTGACGTGTGCAATAAAAAAATTTGAGATTTAAAAAGGATATCCGAAATAACAAAAAGTTCATTCCTATTATAAAGAGTCATTATTGGACATCTTTAAGGGGGTTTTTGTTAGCCATTTAATTGAAAATTTAAGAGATAAGTCTTAATTTTTAAGTTGATGTGTGTTTGATAGGGTAAATTGGTCATTTTGATCATTCAGCAGAATAATTAAAAGACTCCAACTAAAAGACTCCAACTAAACAGTATATTATATATTCAAATATTAAAAATTCAGACTCTCTTAAAAATTTAGACCTCAAAAATTAAAATACTGCCAAACACAGTATAAGTTCATTCAATTTAAATTAGAATCGAAATAGATAGCGAACTATTTTCCTTCAAATCTAACACTCTTTTCCAAAGAAGAAAGTAGGAGGAAAAAAGCAAAAGGATCATATATATCCTCTCGTTCTTTCTTAAAATGGAAAAAAAAGAAAAAGAAAAAGGAGGAGATAATTTATTTATCTTTTAGAAATGGTCCTTTTGGAGTTTGGAAAGAAACGAAGACAAAGTGAGCAAAATGTCTTATAAAACTCTACAACAATAAATTATTTTTCATATGGGGAATGGGAAATATTCGGGATATTTTTAAAATTTTGACATTATTTATAAAATAATTATATAATCTTATCTATTTTAGCATAAAAATGCAAGAAACAAAGAATCTTTACATATTTGATATTTTAATCGGTAAAATACTTTGATCCGGTTGCAGGAGTTTAATTCGAAAATAAAACGATTTTTTAGTAATTTTTAAAAAAATAAATGAATTTTCAGGGGCTTTTTCGAAAAAAAAAGACATTATTTTTATAAAATATGGTGAATCAGATACTCAGTCAAAAATTTTAATTGTCCTAATTAGTGTTGTAAAACTCGGCCCACTCGGCTAAGTACTCGGACGAGTACTTAGAATTGGGTGTTGTCTGAGCCGTTTTTATGGGAATCGGCCAAAAATATTCAGACTCAGTCAGAATCGGTCAATCTCGGTGTTACTTGGTCAAACTCAGTGCTACTCAGTCAACATCGGTGAAACTCGGTCAACCTTGTAATTGGTCAAACTCCGAAAAACTCAGAAAAATTGGAAAAACTTAGTCAAACTCGATAATTTTGTATTTTTTATAAAATAAATAATTATAATTTTTTGTAATTAGTTTTAAACATATCATATATTTACTTATTTAATAAACATTTTGTTGTTTAATTTTAATTTTGTTTAATTCAAGTCAAATTTGATGCAACTATGGCTATATTCGGTATTTCAGTATATATAATAATATAATATGTATGTATTTATCCTATCCGAGTACTCGCCGAGTACTCCCCGCCTAGACCGAATACTCGCTACACGCTAGTCGACCGACCTGACACCGCCTAGCGACTTTTGCAACATTGGTCCTAATATCCATGATGTACAAGACTGAGTAGTTGTACCACCTTCAATGTTTTTGAACAACATATTTTATTGAAAACAAAAATATAGTGGGAAGCATGGTTGTTAAGATCCCGATCTTGATCTTAAGATCTTACGATTTTAAGATCCTTCGACCGAAAAACGATCCCGATCACAGTAGGATATTTCTGAAGCAAGATCTATACTAGGATCTTAGGATCATATGTAGGATCTTAAGATCTTAATACGATCCGATCCCACCTCTAGTTGTAGATGGTTATGAGGAATTTGTTTATTTTTCTACTAAAGATGTTTTCTTCCTAATTTTTGCGGATTCTAACTAAAAGAATAATAGTTCATGGTTAAAAAGTTAACTTCAATTCTATCATCGATGTTTTAGTAAAGATTAAGTTATAACATGTACTGCACAAAGTACGACATTGAGAGTAAATTTAAAGACTACTTCAGTGGTAAGATCTTAAGATCTCGATCCCGATCTTACGATCACGATCTTGTGAAACATAAAACAATCTTGGGTAAGATTCCGATCTTAACAACCTTGGTGGGAAGTTGGCAAAAATATAATGTAAATTAACCAGAAATATAAACTACATAATGAAAACGAAAATTAGAAATAACAACTTCAACTCCCATATATCAACCCATGAGAACAACTTTAACAATGAATTTGCAACAACATGAGCTTTGGAAGTTTAGTATAAAATAATACTTTCTATTTGATCTTAAATCTGGATTACATTGAAAAAATGCAACAATATTATACTAGACTATGTTTGACAGATAGCTGAAGAGCTAGCTGGTAGCTGAAAAGTTAGTTGTTAGATGATAAGCTAGCTAATAAAATATGACATTTAGTAGAAACTAATTAGAAAATTAAAATGACACAAAAAGGTATCTAGAAAAATGAGTTTTTATAATTAATTAAGGGTATATTAGGGAGAATTAAAAAGAACACCACAAGCTCATTGAAACTCTAATCTAACTATCTAAAAAGCTATCTTATAAGCTACTTATTGACTTGCCAAAATGACAAACTAAAAAACTCAAAAAACAAGTTAGCTTATCAACTACCTGTGGCTCGCGAAACATAGCCTAAGAATACAATAATATCGTAGAATTAATACAATAACATTTAAGTAAACTTTGTATGATAACACTCTCTGTTATTTTGTTGGGTTATGATGATCTCATAAGCACAAAGCAACCGAAGCATAAAAAACCAAAACTTAATCATCATGACCTACCACGAAATATTCATATGATGCTAGGACTAAGAAATATTCATATGATGCTAGTTCCAACAATATTTTGATGTGAATGAATGTTATTGGACTTTTTAGGTGTTGAAGGAGTTAAAGTTCAAGGAAAAGGCTAAAGAGGTAGGGGAATCCTAGTTCGACCTCTCTAACTATCTAAGGTGAGTTACATGTTGATTTTTCCCATACCAACAAATCCATGTTTGGCTTCGTGCGCAGCGTACAACAGTTGAATGTCGTTGGATGTTGGTCTGTGCATGAATTCTGTACCATATATATAACTGAACAACACAACACTATAGCAAAAGTTTTAGAGGCTTTCACGAGATGTTCGTTCTGACATATTCAAGTACTCATCAAGTGAATAGAGGGTGCTCCCGCCCCCAATTGGCGGATCGTGATGTGCATTTCTGCAATGCAGTGAAACCTTTAACTCCACCAGCATTATAAGATGTCTGAAAATATGGAAAATTCCTTTCCAAGTCTTTAACAATCTGCACAAATAGTCTTCTACTCATACAGAACCTATTTCTGAAATTAACATTCCCAAACTTTGAATTGGGACAAAGTAATCTTGAATGAGCTGCTTCTCAGCAGTTTCTCGATCTTGATGGAGATAAGTTCTAGAACGAGGAGTGCTAGAACTTGCAGTATTGTGGAACAAAAAAGTACAGCTTCAGCAATAGTCGCAACCGTATTGGTATCGGTTGATGAATCAGACGATGCCGATAGCCATCGACTAGGTTCATCCAGTATTTTGCTACGGACATACGTATCGGAAGAACTGAAAGAATCAGAAGAACTCATTTCAACTTAAAATAAAATTGAAATTGGGATAAGAAATGAGGTTTTTTGGGAAGGGGTCAAAGAGAGTGAATGTTGAGAGTAAGAAAGAAGGGTGAATGTGTGATTTTTTTAAAGAGTGAAGATGCGATATTTATAGTGATGAGGGGAGGGTAATTTTTTAGAGAATAAAAAGTTTTTTTTATTAAAGGTGTGGGTTCACTCGGTTTCACCACCCTACAAACGAACCCGCCTAGCCCCATCTATCGTGAGCCCGAGACCACAGGATGGCGTTACCGGAGGTACCGCCTAAGCCCGATAGTAGACATCTAACCTTATTTTATAGGTGTTATGTCTAGTTTTTTGAATATCGTGTAATTGATTTCAAGACATTCATGCATAGGGAAAAAATATTGAAGGAAAATGAGTGTACATGATCCTAAAAGTTATCGATTTAATGATTATCACATAATTACTTTATTGATATTCCCTATTATATATATATACAATTGTTGCCTTGAATGAACAATACCATTTTAGTTTATTACAATTTTTACTCCTGTAGTTTTAATTTGTATAATTATAGTTTTAGTCCCTATAGTTTTAATTTTTATTAATTACAATTTTGGTCCCTATAGTTTTGTTTGCCAGTTTAACATTATTACAGTTTTGATCCCTGTAGTTTTAATTTGTTGACTTCCTTAACTGCAGCAACGCGCGGCTCTCTTCCGCTCGTTATCTAACATTATGGGCAATATTGTAAAATTATAGCCTTATTCATTTTCCTTACCAACTAGAAAACTTAGAAAGCTATAAACTTCATTTCATATTCGATAACACAAACAAAATAGTAGCTTTCATATTTATTTTATTCCCTTTCGTCCTTTTCTTTTTATGCACTTTTCTCTCAAAATAAAAGTCGAGCACATGATATAAAGAAATATTTGAAGTTAAGGATCCAAATATAAGATTTTAGGCCAAACAACTTTGTATTGTTCGTCCGATATTGGCACAATTTAAAGAAGGAATAGA
Organism: Cichorium intybus; assembly: GCA_023525715.1. NCBI lineage: Eukaryota > Viridiplantae > Streptophyta > Magnoliopsida > Asterales > Asteraceae > Cichorium > Cichorium intybus. The sequence goes on along the minus strand of CM042009.1, from coordinate 149,867,875 downwards.
AAATAAAGTAACCAAGGGAAATACATGTACTCTCGCTCATTAAGAAATGATAAAGGAGTGAAAAGATAGACGAGATTACAATTAGTAATTAGGAGGATGCATTTAGTAAAATAAATACTAAAAGATTAATATAGGGGTATGCATTTAGTAATAAGGAGGGATATGAATAGAAGCATCCATATTCTATGGTTCTATCAATCATAAAAAGCTCATATAGTAACATAGTAAGCTCACGTAGTAGCATAGTAGGGAAGATTTCTATCAATCATAAAAAGCTCACATAGTAGCATAGTAGGGAAGATTTCTATCAATCATAAAAAGCTCACATAGTAACATGGTAGGGAAGATTTTAACTTCCTTTTTATTTTTAACTCGATAACAAGACTTAAAGAATAACTTTATTTTATTTCTATTATTTTTATTCCATGTTTTTCTTTTCCTCTAATTTCTCTTCAAACTAAAACTCAATAACAAGGTATAAATGAAAGCTAGGGGATCCAAATGAAGGATTTTTGAGCCGTAAATTAGGTGAAACAAGTCAAGGTTGCTTGTTCATGGATTTGTAAAGTTAAAAATTACTGAAAGATTTAAAAAGAAAGAGATGAAACTAAATGTAAGGGCATGCTTGACATATCAACTAAAAAGCTAACTACTAGTTAATTAAAATAATTTTCCCCCAACTCTCTTTTCCCGATTTTGAAGTGTTAGAAATGAAAGATCTTATTAAAATTTATAATGACAAAAATATTTATCGTATTTTATCCATTTCGATCAAAATTATCAAATATTTATTTAGTATGGAAAAATCTACAAAACAATAAGTTTTTATCTTGTTTCTTCCAATATAAGAACACATAAAACTTTTACTTTTTGTTTAATCTTTTTAACAAGAGAACACAGATGATATAATAACTTTATTTTATTTTATTTTATTTTTCTTCCCATTTATTTCTCTTCAAATAAAAACTCAATCTCAATCAGAAAATATTAAAGAGATCCTTAATTAAATCCAAAGAATATATCAAACCACTTAGGGCGCGTTTGGTTCACAGAATGTTTAGAAAAGAATTTGAATCTTTTGGATGAATGAGAATTTGAAGGAATTAGAATATTAGGAATTGGAATCTCCAACGCGTTTGGTTGACAATGAATGAAATGAAATTATTTATTGATTTGTATTTGGTTTGCAAATTTTATCGAAGGAATTAGAATAAAAGTATATAAAATGACTAAACTACCATTTATAATGTTAAATATGTCATTTTAATTGGAGATAAGAAAAGATAAACAATTGAATTTGAATTGTTTCATATTATCCAAAGGAATGATAGATTCAATTATATGTGGAATTTGATGGAATCTTATACAATTCAATTCCATCAAATTTCCAACCAAACATGTTTTGAACGGAATTTCTCCTTCCAATTTCTTTGAATTCCATCAGAATACTTGAAACAAACACGCCCTTAAAGTTGTTTGTCTACAGGTTTTGTAAAGTTGCAAATATAGTGACAATTTTCAAAGAAAAATGTTAAAATGAAAATATGCAATTGTATTCTTTTCAAAAGAAAGAATATGAAAGGAAAAGAGCTAATACATACAAACACACATACACACACATATATATATATATATATATATATATATATATATATATATATATATATATATATATATATATATATATATATATATATATATATATATATATATATATTCAAATTATTTCCTTTCTATTTTGGGAAAGAAATGGGATCAAAAGAAGTGAAAACTTACAAAATCATGAAAAAAAATGTCTTTCATATTATATCCTTTTACTATTATTAAATATTAACATAATCTTATAAAAAAATAAAACCATTATTCTTCTTGCATTTCCCGCCACCTCCATAAACATGGACACTACCAACTTTCATTTATTTTATCACTCAAGAACGCCAATAAAGTAAATTAATAATCATTTCCTTTATTAAAAATTTGTGAACATAATATAAAGGAAAGTTTGATAAAACGAGGCTCAGGGCTAAAGATAATATTGGGCCCAATAAATACGTCTACGATTGATTTTGTGCATTCGATTCCCTCTTTTCGGGTTAGGAGTGAACATTAAAATTTTCAACTTTGGGCTCCAATATTAAGTAAAACCACAAAGCTACAAGGATGAAGGATTTAACAAGTGAATCAAATGGGGATTAATTTTTTTAAGCCCACAACTTCGCTAATAAAAACAACCACAATCATAAAATAATCTCATAAATTTATAACTCTCACAATTAACTCGACCTCTTCATATTATTTTTATGATATATAATAATAGAATGACACTTAAGGACATTTTATCATAAGGACAACTACTTTTATCATTTGTTAGATACCTGAGTTAGCCGTCAAGGACAATTATTAAAGAAAATCATCTACTAATTTTTTCTTTGTATATTTTACAAATTCCATAATATATTTATGCATCTAACAATTGAATAAATTTCTTTTAATTTCTTTAAATATAATGTTACTCATTTTCATTGTTACTTTTGTAAAATAGAAAGTCAGAGTGGTCCTATTTTTGGGATGCTATTATGATTATATTATTAAAAATATGTAATTTTTTATTAATAAGTTACATGATTTGAATGTTGAACATGTAGATGTGTTCTACTAATATTGGTGTGACATATAATTTAAACATCGATTGATGAGAATGTTTTTTTATAATGATTGTATCCATCTTATATCAGCCTACTTTCAAAGATGATAGCTTTAATAACATCATTCCATTCTTTTGTAATAAAGTGTATTCTAACACTTGTTCACTATAAAAACGCAATTATATAAATTTATATTCACTTTCTATACATTTTAGCCTTTGTAACCCAAAGCACTACATATATTATGAAACCATAACAAATTACAACAAAATTTCTACTTGGTTATAGTTACAAAAGACTTTTTATACAACTCTGGGGTGTTAATTCAGAGAGAGAGAGAGAGAGAGAGAGAGAGAGAGAGAGAGAGAGAGAGAGAGAGAGAGAGAGAGAGAGAGAGAGAGAGAGTATCCCTATTCACAACCCAACCCAACCCACATTTTCTATTAAAAACTAATTTCTTACTCTTCCACCTACACAACCCAAACCAACTCATTTTTTCACACCCATTAGCAACCCAACCTAACTTAATTTTTTATTAATAAATATAATTAATTACCGATTTTTATTTTATTAAAATTATTAAAAATAATTATTTTAATTCGAAAAATAAAATTTTAACTTTTAATATAAAAATAAAAAAATATTTTACACTTATTAATCACACTTAGAAAAATAGATAAAAGACATTACAAACGTAACATTAATTATAAAATTAAAAAGATACAAACTAAATAATTAATCATCAGTGCCAAATTTTTGCCATATATTTTGTGAGGTTTGAATATTTTCAGTATTTTGTGAGGTTTGAATATTTTCAGTGGAAGGAATTTGAGAAAAACTAAGAGGTTTCATAGCCTTGAAAATGTGAATAATCTTGAGAATCATCAAGATTTAAAACGAAATTTGGAAACGAATGATCCATAACAAAGAAATAAAAAACGTTTAGAAATGAAGAGATGATATAGAATATGAAGTATGTCAATATTATACTCTATTTATAGAGAAAAAAAAAGCATGAATTTTGATATTTTAAAAAAAAATTATTAAGATAATTATAAGATTTCTAGTGATAACAAATATTTTCCAAATAATATTTAACGAACCAATCAAAAAATGACACCTAGGCCAAAAAACAATAAAATAATACATAGAAATTGGGTGATCTTGGCTCGTTCCACCGGCCCAGCTCGGATGATAAGTTTCAATTTTTTTTTTTTTTTTTTTTATGATAATGCTAGCTTGGCCAACCAATGGGGGGTCTGATAATGTAAACAGTATTTTATTCATTTAAGATTTTAAGGTGACTAGATGGTTTGTTTGTATTCCTTTGTAAGTTGTAACCAAAACGGCAAAACCTCTATTTATTCAACATTATATCTAAAATTGGTTTCCATGATATTTGAAGACTCGCAAATTTGGGCTCCAAGCCCATGGGCCTAAGAACTAAAAAAATACATTAATCTCATATTACACCAACTAGTCAAAACTCCAAAAAGAATGGAACTAACATAAATGAATCAATCAATCAAAAAAATACAGACAATACCAAATTGATTTCATGACTCATCATAAACTTAATAAAAAAAAGAAAATAAAAAAACTCACTCCAACAAAATGGAATACATACTCTTCTAGACAAGCCCGCAGTTCCCACAGGCTACCACTTATTCACCAAAACTCAAAAAAAAAGAAAAAAAAAGAAAAAAAAAAAAGAGAACACACACATTTCTATACCCAATTTTCACAAAATCATATTCTTACTGTTTCTTCTCCATTTGTTCCTTCCATTTCACTAGGCTCTTTAGAAATTCCGACACCTGTTTACATAATAACAAAATTTTTTAAAAAATCAATAAATCAAAACAGAACAGTACAAAACAGACGAACCTCTAAAGTATCCCTGAGAGATAAAAAGGCTTTGCTTTCTTTGGGTGCGGATGACACCAAAATTCCATATCCGCGGTTTCCTTCTCTTAAAACCTAAAATAAATATTTAAAAAGTCGACTTCTTATTAGATAAATAATAAGGTAAATTGCAAAAAAAGACACAAAGTTTACAGAAAATCTCGGTTTTGCACCGTGTTATTTTTTTTTGCAATTAAGTCACTAAAGTTTCCAATTTGTTGCAATTTTGACCATTTGACAGGTCAACTAGGTTGCCCGCTGACGTGGCATGGTGGCGTGTTAGTTTTTTGTTGATGTGGCACTGGTTGACCAGGTTGTATAAGAAAATATTGCTAATATCAGCAAAAAACTGACACATCAACATGCCATGTCAGCAGGCAACCTGGTTGACCGGTTAAATAGTCAAAATTGTAACAAATTGGAAAACTTAGTGACTTAATTGTAAAAAAAAATAGTATCAAAACCGAGATTTTCTGTAAACTTGGTGTCTTTTTGCAATTTACCCTAAATAATATTCTAAAATGGATTTATAAAAAAATTATTAATTTACCTTAAATGCATCTTCATCTGTTCTGTCATCTCCAATATAAATCGGAAGCACGTCATCACTGTTGCTTAGCCCTAAATTTTTATTATTTAAAAAAAAACATAATTTAATTAAATTGATAAAAAAAATAAAATAATATATTAAGAATTAAAAACATACCCAGTGTTTCAAGAAGAAATTCGACAGCTCTTCCTTTGTCCCAATCAATTACAGGACGGACCTCTAAAACCTGTGGAGAATTAAGAATTAAGACATTCTACTTTTTAAAATCTTTCCAATTATAGCATTGTACTTTTAATTATATAGTAAGATGCTATAATAAACAAATAAATAAAAGTACATTGCTATTTTTTATTTTTTACCTTCCGTCCATGAGTTAGTCGCAAACGAGGATAATCTTTTAACACATCATGAACACATTGTGCAACTGTAAGCCAACTCTACAATAAATTAAAAAATAAAAAACATCAATAAATTTTATATAAATGTACATTACATTCATAAATAATAAAAAGTACGTTGCTATAAATTCGTAGTTACCTTCTCATCTACATTACGGTAATGTACAGAGGTACAAAATTTGTGATTTTCCACTTTTGCACCTTTAATATCCTTAGTAACCTCGACAAGGGTTTTAAAAACCTGCCATAAAATGATAAAAAATTTAAATCCACATTTTTGAGAAACAAAAATTAATTAATTTTTTTTAATATCTTTTACCTCATCGATCATAGGTATAAACTCTCTAGCAGGTTGGAACAAGTTTACTTCCTTTCCCTGAAAGATTAATAAAATGAAAAAGGGTATTTTAGGCTTTTAATTAACGAATTTTAATAAAAAATTTAAATATAATACCTGTTTGTCAGTAGATCTAATGTAACTATTTTGGTGAATAGACAAAGTGTCCTGAACAGGAAACATGATGTCCATACCATGGCTACCAGCATAATACAATTCTGCTAGTCCTACTAACTCATAAACCTAAAAAGAAAAAAAAAATATTTATATATAGTTATATAAATATCTAGATGCAAGAAATGGCAATGTACTTTCATTTGTTTGTTTATTATAGCATCCTACTTTCTTTTTATTCCTATTTTCAAAGTACAAAGCCTTAGTAAGTTAAAAACCGAACTACAATGCTATAATAGAAAGAAATGAAAATAGGATGCTATAATACACAAATAAACAAAAGTACGTTGCTATTTCTTTGTATTTATATACCTTATCACGGCTTCTTCCACTAATTATTGCTGTGGGAAAATACTCTGCGACACCTTTTACAGCAGAATACATCTGAAAAAATGATTTTTTTTTTCTTCTGTTAAAAAATATAATAATAGTAAAAAAGAAAAAACAATAATGTTTGCAAATACTTACATCAGGAGACATAAAAGCGCGATCTGGATCATCTACAATCGGTGAGAGTGTTCCATCATAATCCAAGAAAATAACAATCTTTTTATCTTTTCCAAGATTTATAATATGATCAAAAGAATTCAGAGCTGATGGGTACTTAAGCTGCAAATAATAAAAATAAACATTATTCAACATTAAGAATTTGAAACAGATACTAAATTTAAAAAAAAAAGAAAAAAGAAAAATACCATCCAAGAGTTGTAAACAATATCACTGTCATCAGATGCAACTTCAACACCAAAATCTTTAACAATTTTCTTGCGAGGAGGTGAAGAAGATTGCATGGCATCAAGCCAACCGTTAGATCTTACATCATCAAGTTTTCCTGGTTTTTTTCTTGGAGCTGTTGTTAAAATGGTGGATTGAAAAGAAGCTCCAGATTGTGAACATGGCAGCAAATTTGAAGGTAACCCTAATCTTGATTTGTTTAAAGGAGAAGGATCCGCAAGAACAGGAGCATTTTTGGGTTTTAATTCCATTTTTTTTTTTTGATGAAAAAGAAATTACTGGATTCAGTGTTTATCCGACTGTTTTATCGATAAAAAACCACCTTTTTAAAGTTTTCTTGTCACTTGTTGAAGGTAAGCTTTCCATTAAACAGAAGCTTTCTGAAATTGAAACTTGACATGTACATGTACATACATCTTCAAATCCCAGAAATCTTTAATGGAGTTGTTCTTTTTTCCTGAAAGACAATAATGAATAAAGTTATGTGTACTATAAAAGGATGAAAGATAATGACAATCTTAAAGTTAACCCATGATCTTTAAATGATTACATTGAGCACAAACTTGAGTGGATTTGAGAATAGAATAGTGAAATATATTAACCCTATCCATATTTATAGAAGATGTTAAGATATCAATAATGGATCGAAGAACATGTTTTGTACTTTAAATGGTGTATCAGAAGTAGATCAAAAGATTCCGTTAATAATATAAAGAATGGTATGAGCAGTTAAAAGATCCATATCCATCGCCTTTTTGTAAGATTTATTCGATTAAACATGATTAGACTTGAAGACATTAGTTGATGAACCACAAACTAATGGCCAAAAAAGCTTCAAGACTATTATTTGTTTAATTTAATATTGAACAGTGTCTTCACACTTGTCACATGACCCTGATGTGGACCCCACAAAGTAGGAAACATGTAGTTTTTTCATGGATCTACTCTATGCTATCATAATATGAGTTGAAAGATAAATTAATATTAACAATAGTTATATTCACATAATAAGCTACATAAAGAGGACACTTTGTTAAAAAAATGTATAAAGAATTAACTATATGAGTCAGGTATCACCATGTTCTTTATCTTGATGTGACTTCACAACCACCATAACCCGCAACCCTCGTGCTCTTGATATGTTTAATAACATTAAAATGAAATTTACTTGTCTATTCATGATCACAATTAATATAAAATATGGAACTCGATAATAAATAAAATGGTAATAAAGTGACAGCCATAATTCTACACCTAGAAGAAGAAAAAAGAAATTCAATGGCTGACTGTTTATTCAAAACCCACCACACCAAGTTATTATAGGACATAAACAATTAAACATGGAAAACATGAATAATTCTTCTATATAATACCAAGCATGCAATTCGAGAAATTAATCTGAGACTTTTAGAAATTCAAAAGCGGTATTCACATATAGAAAAACGTCGTTTCCCGAAGCAACAAGAAAATTTGATATTAAAACAGAAATCATAAGACTTGTTCATAATATTTCCAAATTGACTTTCTCAATCTATTTTTCCATGCTTTTGGTGTAATTTTAGGGCTAAAATTTCGAAGGTTGCATAGCCACACAGGTACACATAGCGTGAAATGATTCGAAAACATTAGGTAATCACCGTGATCTCCATTATCATACGCGTACAATACTAAAAATTAACAGAAATTACTGACTAATTAAACCACCCACGAGCTTTCAATATCTTTCAATGGCTTTCATTTCAGCAACCGACAAACGGTACATCCTCATAAAAAGTCAGAGAAATTTACGTTCAATTATGCCGTCAAAATCACCATAAAACAAACATACGCATGGAAAACAAAAACTATCAGATCTCAATCAGAATTTCTACAGCTTATAACGAATAAAAACACCGCAAATTGAAATGAAATTGCGACAACAATGCACAACGTAATAAGTAGAATCAATGAATATACCTGATTAAGAGACGAAATCCTGCGATTAACGACGCAGAAAAAATGATTTTGGAAGGAGAAGAATAGAAGAATGAAGAATTGGTAGAAATTGTATGTGTTTCGAGAAAATGAAGGAGAAAAAAGAGGGAATGGAGGACGGTATTTATAGAGTTTGATAGGCCCAAAAAAGACGTGCCAAAGAAGGCAACTATCAGGAAATGAACCCACCGTTTTTATTTATTTATTATCTTTTGAAATTTTCTATTCATTATTAATTTTATGTTGACATAAAGTATATTCAAATGGACTTATTCATTCATGGGAAAATTACATGTAGTATCCACCAAAATTCCATAGTTTTATTATAAAACAATCAATCAGTTTTGTTGTCGTTTATATGTAATTCACCACAAGATGAATGTGGCTAAAGACAAAAATTACCAATAAATCACGATCATCCACATCGATCTTACACATTCTATTGCAAGTTACATGTCATTAAAGTGTGCAACATTCATTTCAAATAAAAGAAAGCCTTTTTTTACAAAGCCACCTCAACATTGTGTCATTGTGTTTCTTATGATAAAAAAAAAGTATTCTTTAAAATTATATTATATTATATTTTATATATGAAATTAGTTTATTATTTTTTTCAAATATCTTTTAAACTTGAAAAGACACCTATTTAATGATCAAACTAAAGTTAAATTAATCAAATGTATCTGAATTGCGGCAATAGTGTGTGTATAGTATCATCAGGGCCGTCCTTAGTTCGTCACTAATCTATATCTATTCCATCACTAATTAGCACGATTTTACTGTTTTTAATTCGTCGTTTATAATCTATAATGGTTTATTAACTATCAAATGTTATCGTAGTTTTAATAATTTTTTATTTATAAAAAAAAACTATATTTAGGGGCCTATTTTTTAATTTCCGCATAGGGTCTTCATAATCTTTCTATGTTAGATTAGAAACATCGAATGTTGATATTCTAAGTGGCATGATCGTAATTCAATGTCATAGAATACCTAATTCTTTAGCTTTCAATGACCATAATTGTATATTTGTCCATGGTCCCCCACGTTCTATAATATGTATCCTTTATTTCGTAAAGATCTTCCTTATAATGTGTCGATCAATATGCATGTAAATCTAAAACTGTTTTTGACCTTTTTCATATCAAACATGATAAAATCAACCATTGTCGGTTCATAATGTATTACATGAACATTCATCATTCTTGTTAGGGATTCTAGAAAACATCTACATGATCCTTTTTATTTTGATTATTTATATAAGATTATTGGTCATCGTACTTTGAAATTGCATATAAAAGTATATAATCAGATTATCAAAATCCTATTAAACATTCAAATATGCGTAATCAATTATGTATTCATATACCTTTTTCATGAAAAAAAGACCAGTCGGTCATGCAAATTTAATTGTCGTATAGTTATGAAGAACAATCATGTGGTTATGTTTCTGTGTGGTCGTATCACTTTTAGGAGTTTTGGTTATAAAACAAGCATTGTAATATTCTAAGTAAGTATAAATTGACAATTATGTCCTCAATTGGATTATATCAGCACCTGATTATAGCCATATGATCAATTCTCATATGGAACGTGATTCTTCCACTTAAAAAATTGATTCGTTCATTTTAAGTAAAACACTTCTGTAGCTATCGTACAAGTATGATAAAACATATGTTTTATACGGATGAATTAATATTTAAGTGAAAAATCGCCTAATCTATATATCTATATATCTATCTATCTATTATAATAGAGGGAAAAAAAAATACTTCAACCACATTCATTTGAAACTCCAATGACTTTTCAAATGCATTTTAATAATGATATTATCCATTACTTATGGTAATTTATTATGCATATTAATCACGACAAGTGAAACGTTTTTTAACTTCTGGGTATTAAGTAGTAATTATCGTATTTAGTTGGTTAATATAGAGATATAAATAATGAGAAAATGATGACTTGAAAACACATAAAACTCTACATTGAAGTTCATGTATTCATATTGAAATATGAAGAGAAAGATAAAACTTTCAATTCTATACAAGCAAAATCAACTCAACGTCTATCATATTCGTTTCATTAAAAGTTACACCCGAGAGACCAATAAGCCAAACAATATCATATTTATTTTTATTTAATATCAAAAGTTGATGGTTTTTATAATATATGTTAATTTTTAATTTTTATTCTTTTACAAGAATTTAATATGTTGTAGGATTGTCCCTAGGAGTGGTGTAGAAGATGGGAAGAAGAAAAGAGAAAATGAGTGGTGATCTGAAAACAAAAACGCCTTTGGATTGGATGTCGCATGGTGGTGTAATCCCGCCGACCAACGCCTTTATGATCTGCTAGCTGGTTTTCAAATTCTCCAGACTTTATGAGACTGTGGATGTTCATATTAGATCAAGCATACGTTTCTTACATCATGTCCGATTGAAGATCCTGATGAAATCTCTGAAGAGGATACGTTCTTAGAGAACATATCTAGAATGCCTGTTCATTTCAACTACAAAGATCTTCAAGAAGCAACGACTGATTTCACTACAAAGCTAGAGCAAGGCGGATTCAGTTCGGTTTACTAGGGTTCCCTTAAAGATGGAACTGAACTCACCATCAAGCGGTTAGAGGGGCTCGGGCAGGGGAAGAAAGAATTGCGGGGTTGACTTGAGATGGGATTTTGTTGCTTTCTTTCAAATACTTTGTTTTGAACGATCCTTTAGGTGTTTTAAATACATGGAATTACTCCGATGAGTCGTCTGTGGTATTGCCGACAATTCCTCCGCCGACCAACTTGTTACAAAGTTGTTGCTTCCTAATTCAATCGAGAGAGAGAGAGAGAGAGAGAGAGAGAGAGAGAGAGACGTACTAGGGTGGGGTGGGGTGGGGGTGGGTTTTTTATTAATAAAGTTAATAATAAATTCAAAAAAAAAGGAAAAAGAAATAAAAAACAGTATTTTAGTCTTTTACCTGACCCAGAGACCGATTTGTAGCGTTTTACAAACCTTATGGACCATCAACGTGATTTTCCAATACTTGGTCCTAATGTGAAATACTTGGTAAACTACAGGGACCAAAACTATAAATTAGTCTTAATTTTGTATGTATGGATCATTCACTTTATAGGATGTAAGATAAATATTTATTTTAAATCATATTAACCGTACACATATACCTAATGAAATCCCTAATGTTATTTTTATTTATATTTGAAGAAAAAAGACCATAATAATACAATTATTTCTCATTGGTAACCTTGTAATATTATTGGCTGTTTTATTTTCTATTTTATATTAGACTATGGATTGTATATCGCGCTTTATAGCAGAAATTTTGAAATTGTGACGATGTAATTAGTTTCCAAATAGGATGATGTTTGGGGTAGCTGATCAATAGAAAATGACATACGATTTATTAAATTCATGTAAATGCAAACATTTGTAGAAATTATATTTCAATTGTTTGATGTATGGAAAAGTATGTTAGAATAATAGAAAGGAAAAAAAAACATACTTTGTAACGATATAAATAGAAAAATATACATAAACATATAAAATAAGTTGTAAAAATGATTCAAAAAAAATAATCCTATAAAAAATTTTAAAAATTATATTATAAAATAAGATGTAAACATAATTATACAAAAATTTGTAAATAAAAATGTAGGTTAATGAAAACATATTAAATGAAGATGATGAAAACTTGTAAAAAATATGTTTGGACAAATTTGTAATAAAAGTTAAAAAATATAGGTTAAAATTATAAAATTGGTTAATGTTATAAATGTCCAAAAATTTACGTTCGATTTCTAATTTACCTTAATATTTATTTTTGTTGCTGATTTGCCATTAACTTTGAGAAAATATTTCAAATTAGAAATATTAAAAGGTAAACAAGAGGTTACCGCTATAAGTGACAGTTTTTCAGCCACTTTGCATGGTAGGTTGGATTGTCTGACTTACGTGGTTTGATGACTGGATTGACTCAGTACGTCTATTTAAAAAAAATAGAGGTGCAAGATTTGAGGGTCATGTGAATTGAACTAGGAGTTGAACATTCTTAGGCCTCGTGTTTAGCCATTGAGTTATGGCTAATTCATTTAAAAATGCGTTAAATAAAATTATATTATAAAATACATATTATTGTATTCATAAAAATTTGATTTTATGTATTTATAAAATATTGTTTTTATTATATAAAATAAATGTATATTCATAGTTTATCTATATAAAAATGCATTTCTTTTATATAAAATATGTTTTTAATATATTTATGTGTATAAAAACATAAATAAAAATACGTAAAACATATAAAATACATAAAAGTGTAAATATTTTAAATGTCTATAAATATGTAATAATGTGTTATACGAACACCTATTTTATGTCAAATAAATAAATATATATATATATATATATATATATATATATATATATATATATATATATATATATATATATACTAGCTGCGTACCCGCGCAATGCGGCGCACGGCAAATAGTTTCAATTCGGTTTCGTAGCGAACATTTTCTACACCGGGGGGGGGGGGGGGGGGTGATTAATAGTTTCTTTAATGTCAATGATTTTCGTTCGACAATTATTTATTTGGCAGACGTCAATTAGTTTTATTTCATAAATTTTTACCGGTTAGAAGTACAATTCAAAAACACTTGATCATATTTTAAACAACACACAATATATATATATATATATATATATATATATATATATATATATATATATATATATATATATATATATATATATATATATATATATATATATATATATATATATAGACTGAATTTTTTTTTCAAAAAAATATGACATAATACACCTAATCGCTTATATTTAAGTTCGTTTGTAAAAAAAATTTGAATATATATATATATATATATATATATATATATATATATATATACACACACACACACACACACACACACACACACACACACACACACACACACACACACACACACACGAAATGTGCACATATGCACGAAACGTGATCATATAGACATTTGCGAAAAAAGTGCATATGCGCACATTTCGTGTATACATATTATTTTTCAAATTTTTTTGACAAAAAGTCTTAAATATAAGCGACTTGGTATATTATGTCATTTTTTTTTTGAAAAAAAAATTTTAGTCAAAAGGTTCCTAGGTTCTTAGGAAAATAATGGTTCTCATTTGATCTGTATATATATATATATATATATATATATATATATATATATATATATATATATATATATATATATATATATATATATATATATATATATGTGTGTGTGTGTGTGTGTGTGCGTGTTTAAGGAATTGTAAATGAATTAGCCTGTTGTTCAGCGACTAAACACCATGCCTAAGAAGGTGCATCTCCTGTGTTCAAGTCCCACAACCCCCATTCTTGCGTATTCCAAATTTATTAAATATAGTCATTGACGTGGTGACCCAGTCACCAAACCACGTAAGCCATTCAATCTAACCAAGCATGCAGAGTCAACAAAAATTGCCACGTCAATACTCACCTATTGATCACCTTCTAAAAGTTCAAATTTGAAATGGTTTCTCATAATTAATGGCAAATTGGTAATAAAACTAAATATTAAGGTAAATTAAAAATTGGGTTGTAAATTTATGGACTTTTATAACCTGATCCTTCTTGAGAAATGAAAAGTTGAGGAGTCATACTGTTAAGCAAAGTGTGGAGCCTGATCAGAACCAGAGTATATCAAAACTAAAAAAGATCATTTGACCGAAACAACTAGAA
>CM042009.1:149068382-149233382 GCA_023525715.1 Cichorium intybus | reverse complement strand
ACATATTTTCTTCAAAATTTGTGGAAACACATCATTTTTTAAAGCTACCAATGCTTCCTTTGTCCTTTTTACCAATGAAGCCGCTTCCAAAATATATTGGTCCTTTCTTTGAAGATGTTTTGACAAGGTTTCTTCAGAGATGTCAATTTTTCATTTTTGAGAGCCTTTTCTAAAGTAACATTATAAATGCTCTCGTTATGTTCTCTAATCAAAGATAACACTTCTATGAAAAGCCCTTTAGAAAGAGAGGCGTCCGACTCATCATGACCACGAATCGATCACAAGAGGAGTTTTTAGAGTTACGCACTTACGCAGGAATCGATCATACGTCCTCACCTCATCAAGTCATCGAGCTTGATATTTTATTTTCCCTATTCTATTGAGGACTAGTTTAATTAGTGGCCCAAATCTAATTGTAAAGCCTCAATTACCAAAAATCGATTTGGCTTATTTTAATATAGTATTGAGTATTTGGGCTTAATTAGTTTGAACATCAAAAATGATTATTTCGATGATTTTTTTTTTTCAATTAAACTTTAGTTTAAACATTTAATTTTAGACTAAATCATTCAGAGGTAGCACAATCTTTTTTCAGGGGTTGCACCTATATATAAAAAAAACGAAAATCAAAATTTTTGCTACTACTCGGAAAAATTTCAGGGGTAGCCCACCCCAGGCTACCACTAAGGTCCGCCACTGATCCTGTGTAATATACAGATCTCACAACTAGTACGTACGTACGTACGTACTTACTTACTAGGTACGTCCGGAGGTCGTGCTAAAGTATTGTCATGTAGTATGTAAGAATTTTAGTCAACTAAGAGTCCATCAATGCCCAAATCTTCTTTCACCTGTGTAAGCACAAATCCAGATGCATAGATACAACAAAAGAAGAGGGTACAAACACTTCGTTTACTTGTTTTCAGTCATCAAAAGTCCCTTCAATTTCGGACATAAAATGCATATTCGTAACATAGTACCTAAGTTTAGATAGAAATATGTGATGTAACAAAATATGTGATGTAACAATTACATAGGCAACTCGATCATTCTTGCTATTTTGTGATAACCTACAAAATCCAAGAACTTCATCAGGAAGCATTGTCGCACTCGCACCATTATCATCAAACCCGAAATCCAAATTCATTAGAGATACATGAGCATTAAAAATCAATGAGAAAACAGTATAATAGTGTAATCCTATGGTTATAAGGATATAATTAACCTCAAAATTATAAACCCACATAAGGCTTCAAACTCTATTAAAGCCGACGCCATTATAGATTGCGGTTTGCATCTTTATGCATATTTGATGGCTTATTGAAGATTTTTATGAAGAATAATTAGTCTTTAAAAAAGATATAAAGGGAAGAACTAATTACAGCACAAACCCTTAAAGATACCAGATTAATCAATTTTCTTTTCAAAATAACCATCAACTCCATCAAAGAATAGAAAACGGATAATATAAAGCTTAATGAAGTAAACACATTGAACGTACAAGAAAGATAAGGTAAAGAGAGTCAGATATCAACCTTCTCTTGTCCAAACTGCCAATCCAATCAACAGGTGTGTATGTGATTGTTTTTCTGAAAAAACCCAACAAAAGTTGCATTAAAACAAAGTGATATCAAATAACTTGAACCTTACTAATACCACAAATTCAATCTACAATCATAGTATTGCACAAAATACACATCCCTTTTCCTCGAGAAGTTACATATACAACAATAAGATTTATAAACAATAATCATTTGCTCTGTGTTTTAAAATTGGTAATTACCTTCAAAATCGATTGAATTGAACAGAGGTATGCAGTTCCTATGCAGGTAGGCCTTGTACATTATCAAATCATCAAAGATGCAAGTATATGCTATAATAAAGGACATCTCATATAAAGAGGTTATAAGAAAAAATGAGGAAGAGAAGGAAACACAATTATAGGTCTGGAGGAGTGGTGGTGGTAAAAATATATGAAGCTTCTAGTTTTGGGTGTGGCTGGAAGCATGAGAGAGAAGAAAATTGTAAATTCAGAGAGATAGAGTCTCAAACGTGTCATGGTGAACATTAAAAACAGAATGACTCGGCCATCTTCATGAAAAAACACTCCTATAATCTGGAAGGAATCAATTGAGGGAGAACGACAGTGAACTCGGAGAAAGACTATTTCAATGTTGAAGCCATCCATTGGAGGAGATGGGTGGTGAAACCATTCTAGACATGAAAAAAGAAATTGACCCCTGTTTAGAAGAGGGGAGAGTGCAGCAATCACCGCCAGAAAGAGTAAGAAAAAGAGAAAAAATAGATTGAGAATGAAAAACGAAGGAGGAGTGCGTCCTATTCCTTTAACCTAAACAAAAGTTGAACGGTGAGAAAAACGTAGCAAATGATGATCCCGCTAATGAATCACTGCAACTGGAATTAAAAAGTTAAAATAAAAATTAGACACAATTAAGTTTATCAGACATCACAAAGCATAGGGGTAAAGAGACAAACCTGCTTTAGATGAGTATGAACCCATGGGTGGAGGGGTTCAAACCCTTTACCATAATTGATGAAATAAGAGAGAGGTCTGACAATCTTAAGCTCATGCCTAAAGCTCCAGGTTATTTGGCGCACCAAAAAATTAACCCCTAGATGCAAATTTAGATGTACCTTTTGTTAGGGCTTTTTATTCTTCGTCTTCCCAATCACACTTGTCAAAGTTCATCTGTAGAGTAGGCTTGGTACAAAAATGGGTACCAAAACCCAGATTATAGTATCTAACATTTATCAAATGTTAGACTACTGTTCTTAACGTCCCATCCAGGAAATAGTTCATCTACTGTGGAGTGTGGACTGTCTTGCTTCTTTTTCACTTAACCCTTACTCACTCTTCATAAAAATCTCTTCCATCTCACTCTACAAAGGAAGGCGGAAATAACCCTAATTTCAGAACCATCTACCCTCTCTTTGCTCAACACAAATATGTCAGGCAAACTCCATTTTCGCTCTTTCTTGCAAGAAACATCACCGTCTTTCTCTTTAACTCTTAAAAACATAAATTATCGACCCCTCAAGTCATCAACCACCAGTTCTCCACAAACCCTAACCTCACTCCCCCACCACCACTGAATGCCGCCAAGTAGACACATATATCTCCGGCAAAAAACCCCCCACCACGAACTTACTGCTCACTTCTCCTTTCTTCCCACTACCATCGCACCACCACACAAACATCGAACCACCACCACACCACTTCTACGCTGCTATAACTATCTCTCTCTATACCACTCAAACCCCTTTTGAAAACCATAGATACCATCTTCAACCCTCTCTCTCTCTCTCTCTCTCTCTCTCTCTCTCTCTCTCTCTCTCTCTCTCCCTCCCTCTTGCAACTTGCACATCTTCTTTCATCCCTTAATTTTCACAAGTTCGTGGGAACAAAGAAACATAGTGAAACAATGAAGAGCTTAATACCCATATGGAAAGTGTCGGTTTTGGGTGGTGTTTTGGCATGGATTGTTGTGTCTTCGATGTTCAATGCGACCCAGATAATTAGATCTTTAACCCAACCATGGGTGTCGAGTGGTGTCATCTTTCGTATTCCTATTATTCTTGAGATCAAGGTATGCACACCATCTGTTTGAATTTTGATTATATGACAATACGGGGCTTGAAATTTACAAATACTCATGTCCCTTGGTCTTATCGGTTTTTTTTTATTTTTTCATATTTTTTGTGCTGAATTACTACTTTCTGCTTTAATCTTTCGGGTGTATTTACAGAAAGGCCGCATTCTACATACACTCATGTCAATCGAATTTTCAAAACCCTAAGACGTTTGCAATTCATGCGTGTATCGTGGATTTTTGACATAAAACTTTAATGGTGTTAAATAAAAAATAGCAATGAACTTTCTTTAATTTTCTTATTATAGCATTATTGTTCTATCCCCTCTGATACCTGATAGACCAGCTGTAACCGGCATCTCTTTGATCAATCAACAAAATTTTAAACTAGATATGATTTGGGCAATTTAACCAGACTCAACTATAATTATTTAGATCTGTGATGTTTCTTCATGATTGTGAGATATTAATGACATGCAATAAGAATTTTTTTAGAACATAAACTTCGATCAGAAATTTCTAATGGAAATGAAGCTTGGTGCATCTTCTTCCCTCTATCTCGTTTTCCATTGATTGATTTTTATGATCTTTTAAGCTCTCGGATATCCTTAGAAGCCGCAACAACATTTTAACCAGGTATTCATTAAACATTAATCTGATTATCATTAGTTTACAGTAATCAGTAAAGATTAATCAATTATCAATTGTTTTTTATTTTCTGTCATCACAAGCTCAAGAATCTGTGGGATATATGACAGAGCATGAAACACTCTATGAGATGTTGATATATCTCACCCTTTTTTTCCTAGCCAACCTATGCAATCCAATTAATTGTTTGTGATTAAGGTGAAACTGTTAATGGATGAAAAGTAAAGTCTATCTACTGTAAGTAAAATGGTGAAACTTAAGCTGTAAACTGGGAGTGAAGGGAAATGAGAGGGAATCGAAGGAAATTGAAATATTTGAGCGATCATTTTATGGACCTCTAAGTAGGCATTGGAATTTGTTTTGATCTATTGAATTTTTCATTATTGTTAAAGTTGAAATTTTGTATTAATTGATTTTGACATTGTTGAATTTTGCTATAATTTATTGAATTTTCTAATGTATTGATGTTTATTGTAGCAGAAAAAGGAAAGCATCATGTGAGAATGTGTTTTAGTACTATTTGTTCGAAATTGTGTTCATTGGTCTTAAACTATATATACTAATTATTTAAATAAATTTTAAATGATGTTTTGAAACCACTTTTAACTAATTTTTCTTTCCCATCCACCCCACCTAAAATATATATAGGACACACTCCAAATCAAGGCTTTGTACTCCATATTTGATATCTTGGAATCTTTCCATCGTTAATTTCTAAAATTTTCCAACGGTTGATTTTTGTGTGAGTCTTGATTTCATTTTAATTTTTGATTAATCCATAAAAAACTTTTATGAGTACAATAAGGTTAAGGTCATTGGTCATTGCATTTAGCAGTTTTACTTTCCGAGAATATTTGTATCTATTTTTTGCAATGGATAATGGTTATGTGAGTTGTACATATTGGATCATCTTTCAATCTCAAACATACAATTCATCCCGGTCTTAAATTATGTAGTTGAGGTAGCATTTGATCTAACACATTTGATGTGTACCTTCTTTTAAACTGTAATATTACTATACGATTTCATGTCATTTATATTAATTTGATGTTTATTTTTGTAAACATCATTCAGATAAATAATATGTTTTTCTATTATCGAAATACATATCGTATATGTAACTTTCTATTATAAAAAATAGTAACACAGTTTTCAAGTGTTGGTGCTTTAAAATTGGTGGTTGTATTAGTGTTGGTCAGACTTTCGGCTTATTTATTTTATTTTGACAGTCATGTTTTGGTATTAATTTTGATATTTTTAAGTATTAATTTTTACAACATAATAAGTCTATTAGTAAAATCGTCGTCGTCGAGTATTCCATATCAAGGCAGCAATATCATTATGGGCACACTTCATATTGTTACATCCTTCATGTAAGTCTTTGTTACTTGTGTCATTATTAAAGACATCTTGTGAGGATTTTGTGAGAGGTGGTGAATGAAACAGACGTGATTAGGGTGAAATAAAACAAGTCGTGATCGTGATGAAAAAAAGATCTATAGGTTAATGATTTTAAGGGTATTGAAGTAATTTAATTATAATTGGTAGTAGTTTTCGTTAAACGCTAATTCAATTAGCTTTTAGATAAGTAGCGTTTTGTTTAAAATAAAATCTTTAAGTTCGTGTTGCCAAATAAAGCTTTTTGGTTTTATTAGAGCTTTTTCCTAAAAGCTAGAAGCAAGAAGCTCCCACAAACTCTGAAACACTCCACGTCAAACACGTCATTTATCAAAACGTGCATTCGACAACGAGTCTACGAAATTGGAGTTATAATTGGTATCCCCCGTAAATTCCAAAAAATAATTCTCTAATTCGTGAGCAAATAAGTAAACTAGTAAACTAAAAAAGTTTAGAACATAATCTGCCTCACATGGACGATTGTTACTCTTTTCTCTTTATTGTATATGTACCTGCTCTAGTTACCCACCCTATTGTTTTTTCTTACTATTTTCTTTCTCTATAGATGGATTCACCGAAAGTTCAGATCTTGATCTCTATCTTATGGGTGCACTATTTACCAATATCCAGCCTAAAGGCTCCGAACGCAAATATATAAATTGCCATTAGCTACTTTTGTCACTTACTTTTATATACCACATATAGGTCATGTGGCTTATTAATTTGCATTTTCTAATCGATATTAATATATGGTTTGTTTAGACGATGTAACTAGATATTGACCCAATCTGATTGTTTTTCCAAAGTAACTTAAACTTGTATCTATTTTTCCATCTATGTGAAATGGAAACGTTTCAAATAAAAATCATAAAAATATTAAAAATTGTAAAAACCGGTCATTCACAATTGAATAATTACGCTTTCTATTTTTTCTATTTGTTTATTATTTTAAAATATTCCAAAATTAATAAAAGAGTTAATTTTTAACTTTTTTTACGATATTCATACCTGAATGGAAAATTATACTTATTAAACAATGTTGTAACATAATTTTTTTATCGTAAAAAAAATCAAATATTGATCTTGAATTGTAAAGTAAAAAAAGTTATCAATTTTTATATGTTCGGTATCTTTTTTGTAATGAACAAATATTAAAAACTAAAAAAACGATATTATTAAACTATAAATTAGCAGTTTTCACAATTCCAAACCTTTGGATTATTCTTAGGCTGAACGGAGTGGTAAGAAAAAATACCTCCAACATCCTATGTGGCATGCAATGCGTCCAACAAATATCACCCCCTAACCCAAATATGTTTGGGAGGCAAAACCTATCGGCATGTTTATGCCGCTATCTCTCTCCTCTCTCTTTCTCTTTCTCTCTCTCTCACACTCTCTCCATATATATATATATATATATATATATATATATATATATATATATATATATATATATATATATATATATATATATATATATATATATATATATATATATATATATATATATATATATATTTGTCTAGATGCCTCCAACACCACTCCTTGACCAAAACATCACTTAACAACAAAAACATTTATCCTACGTGGCGCCTATGTGGCGTCAATGCCTTCCAAATGTTGACAACACCGCTCCGCTTAGCCTTATTTAAAGCATTCCCTATGTAAATATTGTCATTTGCTACTTGTTACTTGTTACTTGTAACGTGTAACTTGTTGGACTCCTAACTTGACAGTGACATATTAGTGACATGGGAACGACATGACTATTGTATTTTAGACTTGATAAAGAAACAATCCATATATTATTATTGAGAACTAATTTCGAATAGTAACAAAATCCAAAGCAAACTAACCGATAAATAATATAGAAAAGTATATATTGATTGGTCGCTAATCATAAGTTCAGTAATTATATTATTAGTTATTTATCGAGTTTCTTCCGGAAAACAGTTTGATCCTTCTCGATTAGATATGATTATAATAAGTAAGTAGAAGCAGACCGTTAGTTGTCAAACAAATTAAAAGACAGAACAACAATATAAAACCAACCTGAACATCGTTGATTATTGACTCGTAAAACTGCAACGAAGAGCTCATGTCTTTAAAGGTTTTTACGGTGCCCGTCAGTTGTAAGCTCTCAGCGTAAACCCACATGATTTAATGCAGAATATTGTTCATAGACAGATAAATGCAAATTGAATACTTGGAAATCGAAAGAATATCGAGAGAGACAAAGAGAGAGGGGGAGAGTGTATGTATAAGGGTGGGGAGCACAGAGAAGGCTACGAATTTTTTGTGTGGAATAAAACGGGATCTGAGAACCCCTATTTATACTGCACAGGAACCCCTAGAAGTCCCCAAAAAATCGGATCTAATAACGACAACGGTCCTATCACGACACAACATGTGTCATTATTCGTAATTCAAAAAACCGTTAAGGTTATCCAAATTCAATCCAGAGTTTATCTAATTTCTGGAACTGTCCAATTTCTGGAACTGTCCAAAAGGTTCCTAGCACAATCCACGAGTCAATGCGTCGATAGGTCGTTCCATCCCGATACGTCCCGAACCATGCTAAAAACAAAAGCTCATTAACTCCCAAGTATGCGTGCGTCCATATTGCGTGATTCCGCAAACCTCACATCTCTCGTCCACAACCTGGCACGACACATGTGTGGGCTCAGCTCATCTCTTAATCCACTTAAAACATTTGAAAGCTAAGGAGTGATAGAACATTATGAACCCACAAAAGTTTCTTCCCCCACCAATGTAGAACTACACTAACATCCACTACCAAGAACACCGCCCACTCCTGCGGTGACCCCGTATTTTAAAGTTTGCATAGGGATATTTCATTGTGCTAGGAGAATGGAGTAAAACATTTCATATGTCATGTCACGTCCTAAACATCCTTCATTCCACAACCATTGACAATGTTTCTCCACGTCTCAAACTCTTTGGTAAAAAAACCATCTTACTCGTACCTTTAGGTTTTTGGGTACATAACTTTCCTACATCTCAACACCATACATAAATTAGCTCATCGGTCCACCCCATGCACTTTCCTTGGATGCCCTACCAATCATAAAGGATATATATGTTATGCTATTGCCACCAATAAATGTTTATCTTTCGTCATGTCACATTTGAAGAGACTATTCTCTCGTTGGATCCATGACACCAAAAAACTCTCCCTCTATGACTATAACTTCCTCAATGTCAACCTCAAGTCCTGAATTATTGCATTTTGATCCTTAATGTTTGAAACATTGGATGCCTCAACTAATACTAAATCAACATCTTATATTCCTGATGCCCATCTCGAGTCGCCACATCATTTCCAACTATCACAAACTCATCGACGGCTCCATCTTCGACTGTCACTCAAACTATGATAGTCCCCACCCCTTCAAATCATTATCGGTCGAATAGCTCACAAGGAAACAATCATTTACTGGCCCAACAACTATTGTATGGTCCATCTAACCCGACCCATTGGCCCACTACAGCTGAACCAAACTCATCGCATTATCTCATTACTACCTAAAGCAAAATTAGGGTCATTAAACTCGTTTAGCATCTTACCTTCTCACTCAAACTGAATTGTTTGTTTCTTATTTTCTATTCCTAAGCAATAAAGCATCACAACTGGCTCAATGTAATGAATGAGAAATATAATCTCTTATTGTTAATGGCACATGGGCTTATGTTCCATGACCCGTAGGTATTAATATTGTACAGTCTATTTGGTTATTTAAGAAGAAACACAACCCTAATAAATCTCTGGCTAGATACAAATCATGGATGGTGGCTAACAGTAAAATTCAAAAGCAAGGATTGACTGTCATGAGATATTCAATCTGGTATGTTAAACTAGCTACCCTATGTATCGTTCTTAGCCTCGATATTTCATATCATTAACTAATTCACCAACTGGATATAAAAAACGTAGTTTTGCATGACTATTTATAGGAAATTGTCTACATGGATCAGCTAACGAGATTTTGGGACCATCATCACCCAAATCATGTGTGTCTTTGAAATGGTCACTATGCAAGCATGCACCTAGAGCCGGGTACCACCAATTTTCCTGTTTTGCTACTCAGATTAATTTTTCACACGCTTAATACATGTGAACTAAATTACTCATTAGGCATTTTCTAACCGAATTCAACATGTTTCTCGGTCAACAAAGATATGCCGCTGAGCTCCTTTAACATTCCAACATGTCTAATTGCAAACCATGTCGCACACTGGTTGATAGCCAGACAACTAGATGCCTTGGGTTCCACTTGTGGCTGATGCCACCCTTTATCACGGTCTAGATGAAGATTTGCATTACCTCACCTTCATATACCTATACACGGTCTTTGTTATACAACAAGTGTGCTTGTATATGTACAATCTTAGAGAATGTCACTTTGGTGCTCTAATGAGGATCCTACATCACTTACAAGGCTCTCTGCATCATGGTCTTCAACTCTACGTCTACCGGTGTCAAGGCCTAGTTGCATACTTTGATGCAGACTAGGGAGGATACCTTACCACTAGACGGTCTACCTCATATTACTTTGTGTTTCTCGACAAGGATTTATTGTCATAGTTGTCCAAATGAAAAGGAACTATTTCTCATTCTAGGGTTGAAGTAGAATATCACAAAGTTGCTAACACAGTTGAGAAACATTTTGGCTTCTAATTCTCCTTCATGAATTTCATTTCTCGTCAAAAAGGCATTATAGTATATTGTGATAATGTTAGTGTAGTCTATCTCTCAACCAATCTGATACAACAAAAGTTGACTAAGCACATTTAAATCAATATCCACTTCGTACGTGAAAAAGTTGCATTAGGTCAAGTGCGGGTATTATATATTTTGTCCTCATTTCAATATGTTAGCATCTTCACCAAAGACCTTACCATGTCACTCTTTCATGACTTCTGACCCAATATCGGCAATTGATCGATATCTCTCGTTTCCCGTTGGAGGGATACCAACATATATGTATGTTGTGTATTTATATGTGTTGTATGTACTTTAACGCTAAGCCTTAGTCTAGTCCATTCAATGAGTTTAGCCTTCATGGTTTGTTCTATATTGCATGTGTGTGTGTGTCTATGTGTAGTGTGTCTGTGTTATATATATATATATATATATATATATATATATATATATATATATATATATATATATATATATATATATATATATATATATACTAGGTTATAAGCCCGTGTTAAACACGGGTAGACAACTTAAAACTTTTTGATTAAAAATCTGTGTAACTTTGATTTTTTTGGTTTTTATATCACATGGTATGTATTTTCACATAATATGACAATGTATTTTGATTTACTTCGGTTAATAATAACCTCTTTTTGGTTTTAAATGTCAAATGGAAACGCACTTTGGTTTTGTTCACGTTGAAATTAATAACATTGTACATCCTGGCATTTTATTTGAGTTTCTAGTTAATTGACATAATTGGTCACTTCTTTTATACATATATTTTCCATAAATGGCAGAAATAGCAATATACTTTGAAATGTTTTTAACACATAAAAAATAGAAAAAACAAAAAAATAGAAATCAGATTTTTTTGCAGATGCAAAGTAGATTGTTATTTAAATCCAGTGACCAAAATTGCAAAAGAAAATTATAAATTAGTTTTTTATTCAAATTTGGTCCATGATAATGAAGTACGTCGCTATTTAAAAAAGCAAACATGAAGTTTCAATATAGGACAAAAACTACTTTATATTGGTTTATTTATTATTATTATTATTTTTTTGTATTTTGAAAAATCTATTATGAAAATTGCATCAACAAATATCGTTATAGTTTAAAAACTACAATTTGGCAAAATACATGTCTTTGTTGTAAATTGCATAAAAAAATATCGTTATAGTTTGAAAAACTATAATTGAAAATTGCATAAGAAATGGTTTGGCGATATACACGTCACTTGAAGAAAGATGCATATTCCACGTAAGCTTATAACCAATACGTATGTCTCGCTACCAATATAACATACATCCCAAAAGGTTAGCATAAATACGAAAACCTGGACACATTAAATTTTTCAAAGCAAATGAATCAAATACACATCACATATATCTTGAAATTAGGAAACAAAAACAATCAACTCATGTAATGTGAAAATTGCAAAATAAAAAATGGTATGGCTTAAAGAACAGTGTGTCAATCCCTTATGTTTACTCCCTCCCATAGAATCTAGTAAAACGTTTGATGTTAGATATTTTTTCCATATCTTCAAGATCATTTTTTGTTGATCCTCTTCATTTGGAAATTGTTCCTACATAAGAGAAAAAATAAGCTTTCGTTAGTTATGTTCTAAAGTCATTATAGGTTCTGTCTAAAACATACATCAAGTGGAGTTATGACTCTTGGGATACACAATTCCTATGCAATTATAGTTTCCAGTAGCTTATAAATAACATTTAAAATAATCAAGATTGAAGATTCAAAAATTTAGCCGATGATATATATAGGGCCATGACTAAAGGGAAATTATGAGGCTATGTATAATGGGAATTTTTAGTTTATAGACACAGAGAGAGAGAGAGAGAGAGAGAGAGAGAGAGAGAGAGAGAGAGAGAGAGAGAGAGAGGGAGAAGAGAGTGGTGCATAAAAATTATAATTGTATGAAAACCGGAATTTTTAGTAATTGACATCATTATACTTTTTGACCGTTAAAAAAGTATATTGCTTTATTTACTAAAAATGGTAAAAGAACATTATAATTGTATCAAAACCGGTTACCAAGAGGTTTTTTAATATCAAAAACAGTTTAATGGTTAGATTGATATAACGCTAAAAGCAGGTTGTGCCTTTTCATGATTTTTTCCTTATTTTTAAGAAGGATAAAAAACATTTGAATCAATGTTCAAACAGAATGAAAACTTAATCTGTGAAAATTGATATATATGAAGCGTTGAAACATCACCAATCTGCTTAACTGTACGGTTCCTAAAATGAAAATTCCTGCAAAATGTGTTAATAGTTAAATGCTTATTAAATGAAAATATATAATTAACACAAGTTAATATAGGTGAACCTGTTGCCGGTCCAGTTGTGAAACTACTGCAATACATAGACGGAAATACACACATTATTTAATCAATTAAGCAACTATACAATTAGATAAAAAAACAAAAAAGACCAAATGAATGTCAAATTTCAAACCTCGATGACCAATGACACCCAAAATTGCAGCATAATCCGCATTCGTTGCGGTTTCAGGTGATGCCAAAACAAACTTTGAATTGAAAATCTATAAAAATAACAACAAAGAAGATCCATAAAGAAAAGATATTTATGTGGAATAAATATTACAATTTTATACTATAACGCCACATATCTATACACATACATTCAAGCTCTTGTTTTCCATGGTTCCCCTGGTAATTCAAAAAAGAAAAAAAGATAAAGAAAAGTAAGTAAACAAGAAACAGAATCCATACAAAAAGATACAAAAACGAATTAATTACATGCTGTAATCAGGAACAGCCACAATGTTGAAGAATAAATAATCGAATAAAATTATCAAATACGTGGAAATTAGAAAGGACCAAAATTACGTTTACCGAGAATTGCTGATGGCGGTAAAGTGAAGACAGGCTTTAAAGTTAATCAAAGGATGAAAATTGTGATTACCTGCTAAAACCCTTGGTTTGAGAATCCGAAAATGAAATCAAGATGAAGCCACACTCCGATATCCATTGGAGAAGAAAACAGCTTGTAGAAGATGATGCATAATATTACTTAAGATATTGTTTCAACGTCTCTGATTACGAAATCCAGGACCCCAAATTTGCGAAACCCATTTTACAAATTAAAAACACGAAAACTGAGGGTAAAAACAGTAAAGCTAACCCTAATCGAAAAAGAAACGGCTCAATCTGAAGGAAATTAAGAAACCTTGCTATAAAATGACCAGAAACCTTAATTTGAATTCTATACGCTATAAAATAGTTGGAGATTTCTTTCTTGATTTCCATTAAATTCATCAAATATAAACACAAGAACTCCTTCCAAGAAACTAAGAAGGTGTAACGAAAGATGTATGTACCTGGTTAGGTTAGATTACAGACCATTATGTGCAAATGCATCAACATGTTTTTATATCAAGAGAGGATTGGGGCATTTGAGTTGCAGATTTTGAAATTGAACAACGTTTAGCATATGCTAGTTGTGAAATTGAACGGCGATTTTGCAATAGAACTTTGCCTTCTCCTATATGGTGGTGAAGGTCGTTGTTGAAGAAAAGCAATGATGATGATAAGATTAGATCGATAGATATATAGAGAGGGAGGAGGGCATAGTTAGAATGAGGAATCTATAACTCATGCAATCAATGTTAGCAGTTACAATGACAAGAATTAATTAGGAGCGTAACATGCTAAAGAGTGGAGATGAAGAGCGGGAAAACGAAGCTCAAGATTGATAAGAGGGTGCCACGTGGCATCTCCATTAGTGATTTATTAGAATAGGAAGATATATGTGTGTGTGTGTGTGTATGTGTGTGTGTGCACCTACAAAGTAGAACAAACCATGTGTGTGTATACAAGTTTAATGAGATCAGTGATTTCAATGGGAAAATAACCCTTATCATCCTTTTCTAGCTAATCTAGTTTCTGTTAATTTTAGGTTTTTCGAGCGATGAGGCTTCTGATGCTAATAGATTGGTCATGTCGGCTGCATCGTTGGTAAGTTCATCTCTTTATCAAAGATATAAAATAAACTATGAAAATACTAGAAACAATGATGGGAAGAACAATGAGGAACAACAAGCTTAAATCTAATTAATTTGAATGTCTGATATCTTTACCCACAATTATTCGATAAACCCATTTCGGATTTTGGATGAGTGTATCATTCTTATAAGACCTCAAATAGTTTCTTGAATGTACAGTGTCCATCTGTATATTTGGAGTTAACGATTAAAATTAAATGTCTGAAACTGAAATTTTTGGATAGAATGAATTGATCGTACTCTTCCATTTTTTGATAGAATGAAAGTGCTATACAATTCAAAAGTTGCAACATCCCATTCATTTCTTTTCATGCAGCTTCGATGAAGTTGTGATCGATGGTGATATGGATCCTTACAAAGGGCCAAACTCAAAGTGGAGATGGTAGATACGCACTCTAACTTTTCCAATTCATTTAAAGAAACAATTTTTTAAAGTTGTTGTTGCCGATAATCAAGCAAATTTTGACGGCTCTTCTAAGTTTGAAGTATGGAAACTTAATTGTAGTAATGATGCATGCTGATGAAGAAGGTGACTTATAAAAAGTTTGAGGACTCTTCAAAATCCTGAATAACTCACATCTCAGGGCATTCAATTAAGGGTCATACTAAAGGGTTTTGTTGACTGAGGCTCGTATCAATCTAAAAGTAAACAATAGAATAGAAAGAACATTGTCAGAAATAAATGAAAATATAACCACACACATATGAGACACGATATTTAACGTGGTTCAGTCAATGTGACCAACGTCCACAAGACATGAGGGAGTATTTTTATTCACGAGTTTGAAAGACGATTATAGTACAATTGAAACCCTAGCTAGCAGCATTTATTATATAGACATTGAATAGAGTAAACCCGAAACAGTAATCAATACAGGACCAACTACACCTATCAACACAGATCCATACCGTTGAAAATCGGATATCGGGTTTTTCACTTCATTCGGTGTTAACTTACATAAGTTAGTTAAGTTAGTTAGAATGCAACGTGTTCTTTTTCAGTTAGTTAATTGCATGGTAGTTAGTTTGTTTGTTTCGTATTAGGCTTGTATATGTTCCTTTTCTTTTGTAATTCAGTTTTCAATCAATGAGATACGTATTCATCTCTCTCTCTCGATCTTCTTCATTACATTCAATCATGGTATCAGAGCTCGTAAGCTCCTGATCTTTTTTTTTTTTAAATCTATTTTTTTGTTCTTTCTTCTTCTATCTCTCGAATCATGTCTCAACCTCAAAACAATTCTTCGAATTCTGGAAATTCTGACAATCAAAATTCATCCAATCCTTATTATCTTGGTTCTTCGGATAATCCTGGATCAATTCTGGTATCAAATGTGTTTAATGGCGTTGGATTCATGGCTTGGAAGCGGTCAATGACTATAGCATTGTCTGCGAAGAACAAATATGGTTTTGTTGATGGATCAATTGTTCAGCCATCAATTACATCTAAGAATTATCCAGCTTGGTTTCATGTTAATTCCATGGTGATAAGCTGGATCCTCAACTCACTTCAAAAGAATATAGCCGACAGCGTGTTGTTCTTGCAATCTGCACATAAGATCTAGAAGGAATTGAATCAATGATACTCACAGTCTGATGGAGCGTTGATTTATCAAATCCAAAACAACAGCTCTACTCTATCTCACAGGATTCTGATGATTTCTCGACATATTTTACCAAATTATCCAAAATTTGGGATGAATCGCGAATCATACAGGATCTACCTAACTGTTCATGTGGAGCTGCTTCTCATTTTGCCAAATTTCTCGAAGATCAGAGATTAATTCAACTCCTTATGAGATTACACGATTCATATAAGGCAATCAGAGCTCAGATCCTAATGATGAAACTGTTACCCCCAATTTCGACTTCTTAATCTATCATCGCTCAAGAAGAACGTCAACGAGAAATCACTACTCCTCATTCGATACTTAGTACTGAATTCGTCGCAATGCAAGTATCTTCTTCCACTGATCTGAAGAAAACTTTAGTTTGTAATCACTGTAAGAAACAAGGTCATATTAAGTCGCAATGTTATCGTCTTCATGGATTTCCTGCAAATTTCAAATTCACTAAATCTAAACGTAATGATTCTCCATCATCTGCTCAATCCGTTATTTCATCATCACCTCAAAACCTTGTTTCTTCACCTGCTATCTCTCAAGATCAATTTCAACAGCTTATTCAGCTTATCAACAACAATTCGGTCGTTTCGAACAATTCTTCTCCTATAAGTCAAGTGAATTCTAAAATTACTGAAGGAGCTATGGCAAATGATGGTAAACCTTTCTCGTTTCATCACTTTGTTGCTAATGTCTATAAGTCATCCGCATTGTTACGAACATACTACTCCTGGATCATTGATTCAGGAGCCACCGATCATATGTGTTCTAACAAGGATCTTTTCTTCTCGTTTAATAAATTTGATCAGCCTCACTCGATTGGTCTGCCTGATGGACATAACACTCTTGTTTTCTTTTCTAGAGACATTAAGCTTCACAATTCTATTATACTACAAAATGTCTTGTACGTTCCATATTTTAGATACAATCTCTTGTCTATTTCCAAACTCGTCGCTCATTCAAACACCTTCGTTGCTTTTACTGGCAAAGAGTGTCTTATGCAGGACCCTTTGTTAAAGAGTAAACTCTCACTTGGCATACTTGGCAAACGCATAAACGATTTATATGTGTTTGATCATCAAGACATTTCTAATACTCTTTCATTTCAGTTTGATTTTTCTGCATTAATGTCTTGTAAACACTCTTCTGCAATGAATACTCTACTATCTTGTAATAAACCTTCTGAATGTATGCTTTGGTATCAAAGGTTTGGACATTTGCCTCTAGAAAAACTCAAGAGATTGTCTCTTTTACCCTCAAATGCTCATGATCGTCATGTAGATACTTGTTTGATTTGTTCCAAATCCAAACATCATAAACTTCTTTTTCCAAAAAGTCAAAATACTTCTAATAAGATCTTTGATCTTATTTACATTGATGTTTGGGGCCCTTATAAGCATTCTACCATTGATGGACATCGTTATTTTATAACCATAGTAGATGATTTTAGCAGATTCACGTTGACACATTTGCTATCCAACAAAAGCTATGCTATGTCCATCATTAAAGGCTTTGTTAACCTTGTAAGAACCCAATTTGGTATTGTAATCAAAGTCATTATGAGTGACAATACTTATGAGCTTGGGTCTAGCAAAGAAGGTATCAATTTTTTCACTAAATCAGGCATTATTCATCAGAAGTCTGTTCCTTACAGACCTTAGCAGAACGGTCTTGTTGAAAGAAAACACAAACAAATTCTTGAAGTTGCTAGAGCTCTTTTCTTTCAGTCTGGGTTAGGTCATGCCTTTTGGGGTGAATGTATTAAGACTGCTACCCATTTGATTAAACGCATGCCTACTAAACCCCTTGCTTTCAAAACTCCATATGAACTTCTTTATAAACAAACGCCTCAACTCTCTTACCTGAAAACATTCGGATGTCTTTGTCATTCTTCTCCTATTCATCCCTCTAATGACAAATTCATGCCTCGTGCTAATCGGTGTATTTTTTTAGGATACCTATATGGTCAAAAAGCTTACAAGTTGTTAAATCTTGATACTAATCAAATTTTCGTCTCACGAGATGTCAAATTTTTTGAAGATGTGTTTCCTTTGCATTCTTCCCTACCAACTGAACCCATTTCTTCTTATATTCCTCATTCCGTCGATGATAATTCTTCTATTGATGCTTCTCATTCTTCTTGTGATAATGTTTTAAATCCTAATCCTTTAGAAATTGTTAATCCTCTTCCATCAGCCCTTTTACGAAGATCCACCGGAAACTCAAACTTACCTAAACATCTTCATGATTACGTTTGTAATCATTCTACTACTCATATGACTGAGTCTAACTGTTTTCAAACCATTAGCAATTTATGTCTTGATTCTTATTCAACTATTTCCATGAATTCCACTTCTTTTAATTCTGTTTGTGCATTTCATATTGCTTCTCAACCCATTGTCTATAATAAAGCACATGGAAGCCCTGAATGGGAACTTGCCATGCTAAACGAATTTAAAGCATTAGATGCGAATCACATATGGGATATCGTGAAGCTTCCCAAAGGCAAAAAGCCTATATCTTGTCGATGGGTATACAAAATCAAAAGACGTTCTGATGGTAGTATTGAACGGTATAAAGCACGCCTAGTCGCCAAAGGTTTTACGCAAAAACATGGGATTGATTACCACGAAACCTTTTCCCCAGTCATCAAGTTCACTACAGTTCGAGCAATAGTTTCTTTGGCTGTCAAAGAAGGTTGGCAAGTTTATCACTTTGATGTGAACAATGCTTTCTTACATGGTGACTTATATGAAGAAGTACATATGAAACCACCACCTAGTCTTTCTCTTCTATCCTCTTCTTATGTTTGTCGCTTACATAAGTCCTTATACGGTCTGAAACAAGCCTCACGTCAACGGTATGCGAAATTGTCCATCGCTTTACAGTCGAGAGGTTTCAAGCATTCTTTAAACGATCATTCTTTGTTTCTAAAACAAATTGATAATAGTATTATCATTGTTGCGATTTACGTTAATGATATTCTAGTTACTGGTGATAATGATGATGAAATTCGTATTTTAAAGGAATTCTTAGATGCCAAGTTCAAGATTAAGGATTTGGGATACATTCATCTAGTTTTGGGGATTGAGTTTAATACAGTTCCTGATGGTATGATTGTTACTCAACACAAGTTCCTTATGGATATGTTACAAACCTACTCCTTGACGGATTGTAATGCTGCTTCCTCTCCACTACCTGTCAATTTGAAATTATTGACAAAAATGGATAATTCATTAGCTGAACCTACCACTTATCATAAATTAGTTGGTAAACTCAAATTTCTATTACACACTCGCCCTGACTTAGCCTTCACAGTTCAGTATCTCAGCCAATTCTGTCAAGCACCTTGTGAATCACATTACAATGCAGCCATTCATGTCTTAAAGTATCTCAAAGGAACTGCTACTAAAGGACTGTTCTTTAACAACAAGCCCAATTTTCATATTCAAGCCTACTGTGATAGTGATTGGGCTGCTTGTCCAATCACTAGACTATATGTGAGTGGTTTTTTTGTTACGTTTAGAGGCACTCCTCTATCATGGAAATCTAAAAAACAAGCAACAATATCTTTGTCGTATGCAGAAGCCGAATATCGGTCCATGCGACACATATGTTCTGAACTTGCTTGGTTGAGCCGTTTACTTCATGAATTACAAGTACTAGATGTCACTCCTATTCCTTTGAAATATGACAACCATGTTGGATTAGGTGTCTAACCCATGACTAATAATTAGTATTTACCTAATTGATAGAAGCAAAGTCCATTTGGGTTGCCATCATAGCTAGAGGTTTGGTAGAATTTCCACGAGAGAGAAAGATTGATTTATTATATGATTAATAAATCAATAGAAATGAAATAAATAGTTTATTAATATATTAAAGTGATAATATATTAATTAGAAACTATATTAATTAATTAAGAGTTAATCTAGAATTAATTGAAATTAATTTGGTGATTAATTGAATTAATTAAAGGTGCAAGGGCAGTTTTGTAATTACTCAATAGTTGAGTAGTGACTGTCCAGGACTAGCAGTGGTTGGCGAAATTATGGAAAGAATTATCCTTAATTTCGAAAATTATAATACGGGATAAATAGGTTTAATTCAAATGATAAAATGTTTATCTTAATTTGAATTAAAAAAGTTTATCTCTAAGGTTTATCTACAACCACGTGGAGTCTATAAATAGGGACCCTGGGGGAACCCTTTTCTGCGCCACTTCTCCTCTTCCCTCTCTCTGGATTTCGACATTCTCTAGTGTTGGGTGTGACTTCATTTGAGGCAAGGCATTTGCGTTGCATAGCTTGCAAGAAACAACTAAAAGGTTAGTTTTTCTTTATTATTTCTTTTAGTAATTTTTGTTTGGCCTTTAAGAATTTATTTACATGTTCAAAGATAGAAAACATAGATCCAATCTAGGTTGCATGTGAACTTAGGGTTTTAGTTCATAGATTTGCAGAAAACCTTTCAGTAGTATCAGAGCTTTTGGTTGTTTTCTAATTGAATATCTGTAATTGTTATTCCTTAATTTTAGGGTTTGTTGAATCTAAACCCTAATTAGGCCAATTTTGTTTTTAGGGTTTAGGGTTTTCAAAAGCTTATCCCCTCCCCCCTATTTCGATTTTATATATAGGGTTTTAGAAGGTTTTTCTATTTTTTTGGGTAATTGTGATTATTTAATAAATGGATAACCTTAAACCCCTTATCTGCTAATTTTTGAAATTTAGAGGGTTTAAGATAAGATTAAATTAATTTGATTATTTTGTGATACCTATCTGGATTTAATTAATTTAATTAATTGTTTAATTAAAAGATAAATTAAATCATTTAAGGGTTTCAATTTAATTTTAAAATTAATAGTTAATTTTTCAAAAATTAAATAGATAAACCAGAAATATTTTAAAAGTTCAAAATACATCTTATATATATTATAATTAAAAGTTGATATTATATGTATAACATAAATTGGTTAGTCAAATCAATAGTAGACCTCATTCACGAAGCTGATCTATAAGGATGGTATAAGGAGACTGCCTATAAAAGGGCGGTCTAATGGGTGTCCACTCTCACCCACCGCTCTCTTGATCAGTGGAGGGTCGTTAGCCGAACGGGTTTGATAGGACCGCTTAATCTCATTAAAAGTATAATGTTATTAATCAAAGTACTAGAACAGTTTTATAAAATCCCAAATCTAGTTACTTTAGGAAAAATGTGAAATAGATACTAATCTATGAAATTGCACATTACACTTTATGAGACATTAGTGGAGCGTGTGTGGTTTACCGGCACACTAATAGGGCTCATAAAGAGTGGTAATGGGTTTCTCATGATTTATCATTATTGATGGAGCGTGTGTGGTTAACCGGCACATCAATTAGAGATTATAAATGACATTGAGGTTACCGAGCATATTTTCATGGTTATTCACATCTTGTTTGTGATCCTCGGCATCCCAGTCACAAATAGAAGAGCATATCCGAGATTAAACATGCCATTGAACAGTTCAATGAATCTCACAGATCTAGGAATTTCATAAGACTGAAATTGATAAATGTTTATCTACCTTAATGACCATTATGTTGTGATTACGGCATCCCTCTTCACACCATAGTTGGGGTATTTTGGATCCTAGCCTTGTTAAATAATATATTAGGTAATTGTTTAAGAACGATTAAAATTAAACTAATAAATTCAAATTTTATAGATGTCTAAAGATAGTTCTCCTCCTTCTCCTCCTTCACCCATTTCTGAGAGTCTAAGAAAGCACCTGTTAAATATGGTAATGGTAACTGGCCTGAACTATGTGATATGGCTTCACAAATAGAGAATGGTTCTTAGTTTTGCTGGCAAGCCATATCTTATTGAGTGTCTGCTCCCCAAGGCATGGCATCACACAGAAGCTTGTGATGAGCATGACCCTTTGGCTATTAAGTCCAAGGAAGTTTGTTGCCTCATGCTATTGATCATTGACCCCAAGTTCCGCAGGGATTTAGAATTCATGGGGTCAGATAAGTTAGCACAGATGGTCGAGGAAAGGTTCCGACAACGGGTTCACAAAAGACGAGCTAAGATCTTCAAAGAGCTTGAAGTATGCAAGAAGTAGCTCCAGTTCACATGTTCTTAAGATTGAGAGACACATAGGTGAACTGTATAAATTTTAGTCTCCCTTTAATCAGGAGTTGAGCATTAACTCGACTCGCTGGTATGTTCATCCAGATGTACAGGAAGAGTGACCAGATAAGAAAATCATGGAAATGCATTCAATGTTGACTCTGTGGAGAAGCATAGTTCCATTGATTC
The DNA here is from genome assembly GCA_023525715.1 of Cichorium intybus. Taxonomy (NCBI): domain Eukaryota; kingdom Viridiplantae; phylum Streptophyta; class Magnoliopsida; order Asterales; family Asteraceae; genus Cichorium; species Cichorium intybus. The sequence continues at coordinate 149,211,023 of CM042009.1, read as the reverse complement.
AGCTGCTTCGGGATTGACTCCAGTAATAAGGCACATCAAGAAATGATCCATATCGTCTGGACCGGTTCTTCAATGTCTCAAACTGGGAATCCACAAGGTGGGACACAGTCACGGAAAGATTGGAAATTTGCTCCGAAGCCGAACGGTTTGGCAACTCAGGAATATCTTAAAACTCAGAACTTCTGATCCTTAATTCCTTGATACATGATGTGTTTCTCACATATGCTTTGTATGCATGGACTCTGTAGGATGCGGGATGTTGTTGCATAGGAGCATATTCGGATTGGATCTGAAGCTCATGCAGTTTTGGAGTTTAGTTAGATATTATGATCTTGTTATTAGCTTATTAGATACGTGCGACATTGTCTGTCATATAGTACATTGTTCAAGGATATTTTGTTTTTATAAAATTTTGATTTTCTTTCAATACATGTTTGTTTAAATTATCCTTGAAATGTTGTATGAGTATGTTAATTGCATGAATTGCAGTAACTTGAATGTTGATACATCCAAAGTGTTTGGATTCATGAATTATGTCCTCTATAATTGTTAAAGTAAATTTTATAAGGATCAATTCAACCAAAGGTCCAGTTGGACAGGACTTTGGAATCATTTGACTTAGAGTCACATGATGAATTGAGTTCTTAATAAAATCATTTGTGGCAAGAAATGAATCACCCAAAGATCCAGTGGATAGGATTTTGGAATCAGTTGACTTAGAGTCAGGTGATGATTGCATATCTTGAACAAAATTAACAAAGTCATAAATTTACATAGAGATGTAAAGGACATTAGGATTATGAGCAACGGACACACTAGTTACTGTGTATTGCTCGTGTCTTTGAACATAACACAATTAGTTATACTTCATAATATTTGCCAATTAGTTTGAAAAATATGGCTTCGCTTATCAGAATAAGCGATTGATTGAAACCTTGAACTGTTCAAGGACTTCAAAGGAAGTATAAGATCAACAGAACCTGAGTGACAACATAAACTGAGAAAATGTTTCACAGTTTATTCTCTTCCAAGAACATTAATGGTTATAATGTGTCTTAGGGAAGATGATGGAGCATCGGTCGAAATAGTTCGACCCTCGATGTATAAGATACACTTTCAGTTAGTTTTTCGCTGAATTGAATATTCAACTAGTCAGACCATAGAAACCATATTCCGACCATATCTTAGACTAAGTAGGTTTTGCAAACACTGTCTAAAGTGTAAAGCTGGGATCGTCCCACTTGTACATAGAAAAGTCCAGGGTCATATAGCATTCGTCCGAACCTCATGACTAGCCTGTACCTGATCAGCAATGTCGTTTCATTGGCTATCCCTACTGTAACTGTAAAAGAAAAGTTCTTTTGGAAAGGACACATATTCTAAAGAAATAGTGGGAGTAAGAATAATCCTGAATGAGTTCAGGACTAGCCGATTGAAAGAACCTTTAGTTATCACTAGGCCTTGACCAGGAATCCGATTCCTGTTAAACCTGACATACTCTTCTCTTGACCAGTAGTATTGGTCACCTTCATAAGTAGTTATGATCTGCGTGACATACTGATTAGTGATAAAACACTAAAGTTGGTACGGATAAGCAATCCGACTACTTGGAAGCATTGGTGAGCCCGGTTGCTGCCAAATAAGAGGACCTTAGGGCGAGACACAGTCTATGTGACAATTTGATTGATTTTACACCTAGCCTAAGAACCAGTGGGAGTAATTGAATCATCAAAAGAAAGCGACATAGACAGAAATGTACTTATAGAACATCTGGGTGAATGAGACGATACTCAGAGTCAACTAATTGATTTCGAGAGAAGCACACTCAATAGAATATGAAATCCGAAAGGATACTGTTTAGTAAAGCTGCACCTTGTGAGTCGTTAGTGGAGCGTGTGTGGTTTACCAGCACACTAATAAGGACTCATAAAGAGTGTATCAATACAAAGGCACATGGGCTGGGGATTCATCCCACGGGCATCTCGCAAGAAAGGACATTCGGATTCTCAAAATATGCCAAAAGTTTGGATTTTGTGAATAGCCTGAAATATTCCCATAACTATGTCTGAAAGGTTTGACTTCGGATTCTCAAAATGTGCCAAAAGGTTTGGATTTTGTGAATAGTCCGAAAGAGTCATATAACCGTGTCGAAGCCAGTGGGAGTATCGTTGTCATCTTCCTATCAATGTATGTTGGTTACATACTGCTTCTAGGAAACGTCTCTTATCATTAAAAGTGTAATGACTTGGCATTAAGATATGGCTCGCTATGAAAGACTTAATAGAGATACAGCGTGCTCAAGTGGTTGCAAACATCTATTAGATAGATCAAATCTCTGCCAATGTGATCTTGATGAGATTCAAGATGCTCAAACCCAGGAAAGGAGTTTCCTATCATTGCAAAGTGTGATGACTTGGCATGAAAGATATAAAGAAGGTGTAGCATACTCACGTAGTTCAGAGACATCTATCGGATAGATGAAATCGTCAGTATTGACCCAGCCATTGTGAGCATGATCTTGATAAGATTCAAGATGCATGAGAAAGAGTCTCCGAAAGGAAATAGTTTTTCGAAAGTCATGCCACAAGGATTATCAGATTCCGAAAGGGTTTTGGAATAAGATTACATCAGATTCCACGAGCTTCTTGGATCGATCAGAAGTGTCATGAACATGTCGTGATAACTTAATGCCTAGAGCATAGTAAGTTGGATTCAGGATATAACCTGGCTGAGAATACTAGTGGATTGTTTGAACACACGTGAGAAATCATTGGGAAATGATTGGGGTAAATGTTAGTAACAATTTGAAAGGAGTTTCGAATCGGTAACTGTTTACACCAGGACGTGGTGCTGTAGGACTTCACGGTTAAAAAGTTTCGATTGGTATTCTGATGGAGCGCGTGTGGTTCACCGGCACATCATAACACCTCGAAATAGTCTTAGGGTGCAGTCATGTAGACTGAAGACCCCGAGAACCATGGGAAGTCACATTACACATCACTGTAATGGATTTGGGAGAGAGAAAGACAGAATAACATATTGAGATGTCATCGAAAGAACATCCGATTGGATCATCTACAATGACGTGTATCAGTGTAAGACACTTTGGATACATACAAAGAGTAAAAGGTTCATGTAGACATAGATATAAAACTTGAATTAAAGGTTTAAACGAAAACCAAGAAACTGATAATAGTATTATGACAAGATCCGACTTGGTGATTACCTTGTGGAGACTTGGTAATAAGCAAGAGTAGCTGCCAGTCAAATTTTATGTTTCGCTTTCGCATGTTTTACTTACCGAATAATTTGATTATTCGAAAGGTTGACAGTCGCTTATGCTTTAGGAAGTAAGTATTGAATCAAGACTATCATGAATTGGATTGTAGACTGTCTAATGAGTTAGACATAGCAACAGTATTGCTACAACGTTCATGAGTACTTAGAAAATGGAGATTTGAGTATTGGATAAACCTACGCTCAAAGAATTGCTTCATGGATTATATCATGAGCAATTTTTGAGACGATAATATCTTATGGTCTTGAAGCGGAGACATATGAGTTGAAATTTACAAGTTGGTTGTGCATTGATTAGGGGTGGCAATTCTCGACACGACCCGCGACACGACACGAACCCGACACGAAAATAAACGGGTTTGGGTCGAGATTTTTGACCCGCCAACCCGTCAACCCGCCAACCCGCCAACCCGTTTATTATATGGGTCGTGTTCGGGTCATTAGTTGGGTTCGCGGGTTGACCCGCCAACCCGTATATATATATACACATATATTTTAATATTTATTATTTTCAATAAAAATAAAAAATAAGCTGAAAATGACCCGCCAACCCACATATGACCCGCCAACCCGTGACCCGCCAACCCTTTTATGACCCACCAACCCATATATAACACACCACCCCAAAACTGACCCGCTAACCCGCCAACCCGTATAATTAAACGGGTTACACGGGTCGTGTCCGGGTTACCTGCCAACCCGCTAACCCGTGACCCGCCAACCCGAATATTTATATGGGTCGTGTTTGGGTTGGCCTTTCTAACCGCCAACCCGCCAACCCGCGACCCGCCAACCCGAACCCGACCCAATTGCCACCCCTAGCATTGATAGTGCGTAAACGCATCGGTAAGTCGAGGTTATAAAACGTATTGTTGTACGCGATTTTGATGAGTAAAAGACACAAGCATATTAGTCGAAGCTTATTCGTTCCTTGACCCTGATGGGAAATAGATATCTGTAGGCCTCTCGATGATTTTGAAGTTGACTAAAGTGCTGGCCAGCCAGGACTGAATTGATGTGTTCAATTAGAAGTCTTATGTCATATGCAAATCAAAAATCAGGAAACAGAGTATCGGATAGAGATTGATCTCAATCCATGTCTCGTGTCCGAAAATATCTTGTTGGACGAAGGATCGTATGATCTCTTATCTATGCATAGAACTGACTAGGTCAGAGTTCGGCGACAGTTTCTAGGAAGCTACAGTTTGCTGATCAATTAGAGGTTAAACTGGTAATTATAGTCATAGACTTATCCAAGTGGGAGACTGCTGGATTAGGTGTCTAAGTCATGACTAATAATTAGTATTTACCTAATTGATAGAAGCAAAGTCTATTTGGGTTGCCCTCATAGCTAGAGGTTTGGCAGAATTTCCAGGAGAGAGAAAGATTGATTTATTATATGATTAATAAATCAATAGAAATAAAATAAATAGTTTATTAATATATTAAAGTGATAATATATTAATTAAAAACTATATTAATTAATTAAGAGTTAATCTAGAATTAATTGGAATTAATTTGGTGATTAATTGAATTAATTAAAGGTGCAGGGGCTGTTTTGTAATTACTCAATAGTTGAGTAGTGACTGTCTAGGACTAGCAGTGGTTGGCGAAATTATGGAAAGGATTATCCTTAATTTCGAAAATTATAATAAGGGATAAATAGGTTTAATTCAAATGATAAAAGGTTTATCTTGATTTGAATTTAAAAGGTTTATCTCTAAGGTTTATCTACAACCACCTGGAGTCTATAAATAGGGACCCTGGGGGAACCCTTTTCTGCGCCACTTCTCCTCTTCCCTCTCTCTGGATTTCGACATTCTCTAGTGTTGGGTGTGACTTCATTTGAGGCAAGGCATTTGCGTTGCTTAGCTTGAAAGAAACAACTAAAAGGTTAGTTTTTCTTTATTATTTCTTTTAGTAATTTTTGTTTGGCCTTTAGGAATTTATTTACATGTTCAAAGATAGAAAACATAGATCCAATCTATATTGCATGTGAACTTAGGGTTTTAGTTCATAGATTTGCAGAAAACCTTTCAAACCAAGCCGCCATATACATAGCTAAAAATCCTGTTTTCCATGAGCGTACTAAACACATCGAGGTGGACTGCCACTTTGTACGAGAAAGCTTCACATGAAGATCTGATCACTCTTTCACATGTTGACACTAAGCATCAATTGGCAGATATACTTACCAATACCTTATTCGGCTCACAACATCATGAAGCTACTTCCAAGCTGGGACTATTGACATACCTGCCAGCTTGAGGGGGGGGGGGGGGGTGTTAACTTACATAAGTTAGTTAAGTTAGTTAGAATGCCACGTGTTCTTTTTCAGTTAGTTAGTTGCATGGTAGTTAGTTTGTTTCTTTCGTATTAGGCTTGTATATGTTCCTTTTCTTCGGTAATTCAGTTTTCAATCAATGCGATACGTATTCATCTCTCTCTCTCTTGATCTTCTTCATTACATTCAAACATTCGGATAGGCCGGGCATTCAATTTTCAAATCACATTTAACAATAACATCAAGAACAAGAATAGCGGATCGGTCATATTTAAGGTTTTCAATATGTTAGTTGATTTTAGTGCCAATGTGCCATGTTTTAAGAAGAAAATATATATGAAATATCAATAAAGTGTACCTATTAACCGTTAAAGTTAAATTAACATAAGTTCTATCATAAAAATTTGTAGAGAAGTAAAATGTTTCGTAACAATCAAACAAAACTGTCAGTTGAGTGGTTAAGCATAGTAAAAAAGTTTGAGATGTATATGTAAAACAATCGTAAAACAGTAAGACTTAGTTACTTTTAAATTGAAATGGCCCTTTGTATTTTATCAAAAATATTCTAATACGTAAAAATCCTTCTTTAAACATAACAGTGCATTGCAACGAAATTTTGGCCGATTAAAAAAGAATTTCACCATGAACGTCAAGTCAGTTGCTCCATAAAGTTATGGTAGTTCAAATTTACCATAGTTCCCATAGGTTTGTTGTTACTAGTCCACGTAATGCTGAGTCAGTTGCTCCATTTGCTCTCATGAGTTTAAAATAAGACTACACGCCCTTAATTATAGATTTACTTTTTTATAGATTTACTTAATGAAGGCCACATGGATCTCTATAAATTTTTTATTTCCCATCAATTATAAAAAAGTTGATGAAGAAAAGCTATTCATGTAGCATTAAGCATCTTCATCTATAAATACATAAGGCACTTCACTGTTTTCACACAACTCTAGCTTGTACTTAATATATACTTAATATATACTCAAAAGTAAGCTAGTTCTCATTTCACATCCCTAGATTTTTCAAAATGGCTTCAAGCGCTCAGAGAACAACTGCCTTGCTCATAACACTCAACCTTCTCTTCTTCACTTTCGTACGTTCAGACCCATTACCAGAAGCCACCTGCTCTATAAATGGTCTCCAGTTTGGTCTGTGTGCCAACGTGCTGAACAACTTACTGAATGGCAGCTTTGTAAGAACCCCGCAATCCTTACCTTGCTGTGACCTCTTCCTCGGCCTTGCTGGACTCGAGGCAGCAGCATGCCTATGCAAGGCCATTAAAGCTGATCTCTTGGGTTTTAACCTCAATGCATCCATCAGCATGAGCATGTTGCTTAACCATTGTGAAATTAAGGATGTGCCTTCTGGTTTCCAATGCGCATAGAAATCATTAGTTTCTTTTTTCAAAATGTGTTTGCAGTTTTTCATTGACGTCCTCTCTTCTTTGATTTTGGCGTGTTTTAATTTGGAGTGTTATGTTTTGTGATCATGTTTCTTTTAGAACTAAAGGCTCACCACCTTCAGTCGCATTGTACTTTTAGATCCTGTCAGAATTAATGTGATTGGGATTATATGTAATCCATTCAAGAATAAGATTGCATGTTCTCTAATGTTGATGTGTTATTGTATAATTCTCTTACTATTGTTTCATCATACAAATCCCTTATTTATATACATAGTACAAGCATATATAGTCGTAAACTTAACAAAGTATAAGATATGAGGAAACCTTCTCTGGGGCAGCTACATGACTTGTCGATGTGAGATGTGTATCTAATCTGGGTGTTAATTTAGGCTAGAAATTTTATGGGTTATATTGGAATTCTATCAAATCGTTGCCGCTTCTCATTGCACAAGATAAAAAACCATGAGAACCTGAACTTAATCAAGACCATTAGATCTAGATAAACTTTAAAAAGGACATGATCGTCATTTTACAACTATCATTTAAGGGTGATTTTTTTAAATCGGTTTTTTCCGGAATTAAAAAAACAAAATTTAAAAAAAAACAAAATTTCAAAATAAAAAGTCATATTAGTTAATGTATTTGCAAATGTGTATATATATACTCGCAGATGCATATATGCATATTTTCATAATTTAAATACACATAGTTATATTTTTAATATCTAAATGTAATTAATGAACAACACAATTTATTATAAATAATAATATGCAACTATTTTGAACGATACATACATAACATATAAAACATGCAACAAAATTTCATAATACTTTTATTGTTCATTCTTCGACTGTGATGTTTCTTCACTTTATCACTTTTCTATTCTTCACTTTTGCTTGATAAATTCTTAAAATATGCAAAAAAAAAAAATAATATACACATGTACATATATGCTATTAAAAATGCATATTCAAAAATATTAAAAAAAATACACACATGAAAATACACATGTGCACAGATACGCATGTGTACATATGTTTATGCACATGTATTCATATTTGAACGAAAATATGCACAAACATGAATAGAAACAAATTATCGTGTGTGTGTGTGTATGTGTGTATATATATATATATATATATATATATATATATATATATATATATATATATATACACACACATTTATACACATATGCACATACATTTATGCATATATATGAATTATACATCTATGCACAAAGATAAATATATGTATACAATCTATGCACAAACATGGATATAAACAAATTATCGCATATGCACATACGCACATACATATATGCACATATGCACATATGCATATATGCATATATGCACATACGTGTATTCATATATGCACATATTTGTTCTTAAAACGGGTTCTTTAGCTTTTCTAATGCATCCTAGTTTCATTCCACCGAAGTAGGCCTATTTAACGTTTCTAGGTAAAAAATACACATTATTTAACTTCAAACCCGATCACATAACTGGGATCAAAATCAGAAGATGTGGATCACATGGCATTGGAATCAGGTACTTACCCCAAGTTGTCACAGTAAATAATGGAAGTGCGAGTAGGAGGTCGACCAAGCTCCAAGAGGAGGTTTCGAATCTAGCAGACTTCGGCCACAACCTGTGCAACCCCACAGTATCCTGCCTTTGCACTTGAACGAGATATCGTTGATTGTCTCTTCGAGGACTAAGAAATAAGTTTATGGCCAAGATATAAGCACACATCTACCCGCTCTCTCTACGATTGGCTCGTACCAATAGTCCTTCCACTTTTGCAGCTCTTTCCCAAGACTTTTGGCATCGACGTCTAGGCCATCCTGGCATTACTTTATTATGTATTTTGAATGAACATAAGTATATTTGTGTTTCTAAATTTTCAGATTCCAATATTCCTATCCTCCGATGGGAATTTTTTTAAAAGATATGTTAGCTATTAATTATAACATTTTGTATATGGAACTTTGGAAGAAGAAATGTATATGACATATCCTATGGAAATTTTTTAAAATATGATAAAGGGTTTTAAGATTTCATAGTCCGTTTATGGACTAATATAAACTCATAGGACTTAGAACGAGAATCTTACCTCTTCCTTGATTAAGATTGAATTTCTTCAAAGTATATATGATTATTCCTTGTATACCAAAATGAAATATGGTTTTTTGTTGGTTTGTTTAAATAATATTGTTGCAATCGAGGAAATCAACAAAGTAAAAGAGTTTATGAAGCAAAACATTTTTAATCGAAGATTTGGGCATAACAAAGTGTTTTTGGGTATTGAAATTCTAGAAACAAATAAAGGGTTCTATATTCTCAAAGAAAATAGTGTCTATAACTGTTGCATGAATTTAGTCTATTTGTGCAAAAACATGTAAGTAGGGATCATGGTGAAAATTCAAATGATTAGTTTTCGATAAATATTGTTGAATATCAACTAATTGGAAAATTTGTTTATTTGACTATTACTCATCTAATATATCATTGGCTATTCAGATTTTAAGCCAACTTATGCATCTAGTAAGAAAGTTTCATCTAAGACTTGTTATAAGAGTTTATGCTTTCGAATAGCAAAAATTTGAGTCGAATACTCGAGTGGTGAACAGTACATCCGAAGAGTGGCAAAGAAGAAAAAAACATATATTTACAATCTGTAATCAATTTATCATTCGAAGAGAAGCTTTATCAAGAATAATGCTTTGAAATGCGGAGTATACGAAAAGAATAGATAGAAAAACACTAGAATTTATATTCATGCATATCATCATTAATAGATTTTTAAGTCGATACCAAAGTGTTTTGAGTGTACTTACATATTAGTTCGAAGAGGGTTCACCAGATAACATGACAATGCCAACCAGCATTCGATTGAATGTGGCTTCTGGTAAAGCTTTTGTAAATACGCTAGCCCATTAGCTCTCGGTAGGCACGTAATGAACCTCGATATTCTCATTTTCGATATGATCTTTGATAAAATGATATTGAAGATCAATATGCTTTGTTTTAGAATGTTGTACTGAATTGTGGCAAATACAAATAACAATGCTTGAATCACAGAACAAGGGAATACGCTTCATCGAATATCCATAGCTTTAAGCTGATTTTGCATTCAAATTATATGTGAAGCACAAGAAGCTGATGCAATATACTCAGCTTCATCCATCGAAGTTGATATAGAGGTCTGCTTCTTGCATTGCCAGCTGGCCAATCTCCCACCCAGAAACTGACAGCGTCCTAAAATACTCTTTCGATCCAACAAACATCCACCAAGGTATGAATCTGAATAAGCGTGAAGCTTGAAGTCCAATTTGGATGGATACCACATACCCAATGAAGGTGTATGATACAAATATTGAAGAATGTGCTTGACTACTTTCATGTGAGGCTCACGAGGGTTCACTTGAAACCTTGTACAAAAACAGACAACATACATATTATCGGGACGACTCGTTGTGAGATACAGCAAGGAACTATCATGCTCTGATATAACTTTTAATATGCTACAGGGTACCTTTGTTAACTTACATTCTTTCAACCTGAAGCATTTCAAAATATCTCTAGTGTACTTCTCTTGGTTAATGAATATATCATCAGGACTATGACGGTTACTAAAATCAAGGAAATTATGAAGTTTGCCCATCATGCTCATCTCGAAGTGTTTACTCATCAGTTTCTCGAACTCCTAGGTTAACTTCAAATAAGTGGAACCAAAAATAATGTCATCGACATATATTTGAACAAGCATTAGATGAGTATCCACTTTCTTATGAAACAAAGTGGGATCCAATGCTCCTTGCTTAAACTTCCCTTTCTTAAGAAACTAGGTCAACGTACCATACCATGCTCGAGGGGATTGTTTCAAACCATAGACAGCCTTGTCAAGGATATACACTTTATTCGGACACGGGTCATCGACAAACCCTAGAGGTTGTTCTGCGTAAACAGTTTCTTCGATTACACCATTTAAGAATGCGCATTTTACGTCCAATTGGTAAACATCAAACTTTTTGTGTGCGGCATAGGCAAGGAAAATTTTAACAGATTCTAGCCTGCTTACTGGTGCGAATGTCTCTTCATAGTGGATGCCCTCTTATTGGCATATCCTTTGATAAGCAGTCTTGCTTTGTTTCGAATCACATTTCCCTCCTCATCCAACTTGTTTCTGAACACCTACTTCAATCCAAGAATCGAAGCATCTTTTGGCTTATCCACGAGTTGCCATACATGATTTCTATCGAATTTAGCAAGCTTGTTTTGCATAGTTAGTTAGCTACCACTCAGTTTGGATGTTCGAGTGTTGTTATAGCATTCTTTGGTTTGATTTTTGAGATGAAGATGTTGAACATCCAGACAAGAGAATTTTTGTTGAATAAAGCACTTCGACTTCTAATTTGTGCACGTGTCAATACTCCACTTGATGGATCATCGATGATTTGATCTTTTGGGTGATTTGAATTCCATCGCTCAAGAGATGGGTATGCAGGAGCGACATAAGAATTGTCGATTATATCACGTTGTTCAGGATTTCCACCTGTAGACAAAGTATCAAAGTTATCATTTTCGTTAAACTCAGAATGTTGATTATCTACAAAAGGAGGTGAAGGAACATATTGAGTTGAAGAGTTAGGCTCCCCCTCTGGAATTTCATTAATAACATGTTCTCCTTCAAGCTAGAGTGAAGGCTCCCCCTCAATTTGTACGTTTGAATCATTGGGAAAGGGGTTCAAATTTCTCTCCCCCTCAGTCGAAGCACTGAGACGAACTAAAGGATGTTGATCTTGGTCATCTGAGTCAGCACTTGTTTGTCCATCTCGCTCCCCCTCAATCAATGTATCAATACTAGTTGGTCTACAAGGTTTAACTGGTACTGGCACATGTTGAGAGTAGGAAACATAATTAGTGTTGTTTGTTGATCGATCATCTCGATCAAACAACTTGGATGCTTCAGGAATGTTGTTATCAGTTGCTCGAGATTCGGACAGTTGTGCAGTGACATGTTCACCAAAAATCCTGTCGTATTCATCATTGAATGACTCAAGCGGCAGTATAGGAAATGGTGTTGAAGGAAATATTTCTTGTTGAGGGTAGAAATTAAATCTAGGTGAACTTCGAATCGACCTGTACGCATATTCAACACACAAAATTCCACCGCCTTTTGCGCATATCCTAGGAAGATAGCTTCATCGCCCTTGATATGGAATTTATTTCGATTGTCCTTGGGGCACAAGATGAAAACCCTAGAACCAAACACATAAAAGAATTTAACATTATACTTTCGTCCGTTTATGATCTCGTAAGGAGTAAGATTGAAACGAAGGTTGATGTGAGATCGATTTTGCATAAAACAAGCGGTGGAGATTGCATCTGCCCAGAAGTAGGTTGGAAGATTGGCAAAGTTGAGCATTAATCGAGCAGCTTCGACGGAGGATCTGTTACGCCTTTCGACCACCCTATTTTGTTGTGGAGCGTAAGCAGCAGAAAAATTGTGCTCAAAACACCTCATTCTTGAATTTTGTCCCATTGTCGCTTCGAATGCGGCGGACTGAATTCTTCAATTTAAGCTTAGCATACTTGATAAAGTTAATCATCTCTTGGGCCGTATCGGATTTGCTTCAAAGAAAATAAATCCAGGTGAACCTTGACATGTCATCAACGATGACAAGTATGTACTTCTTACCACCCATACTCTCAATCGATGAAGGACTACTCAAATCAATGTGTAACAGTTCGAGGGGCTCAGTGATTGATGTGTCGATTTTACGAGTATGGACCTTTTGGCTTTGCTTCCCCAGTTCACATGCTGCACATAAGGGTTCATTGTTGACATTCAGAATTGGAAGGTCGTGTACTAAATCACCAAGCGCCAACTTGTTAATTGCCTTGAAGTTCAGGTGCAACAGTGTCATGATAAGTCATATGTAGCTCTAGAAATAAGACAATGAGTGAGGACCCCTGCAATAGGAGACATATCAAGGTAATAAAGCTCATCTCTTCTCTTCGATCTGATGAGGATCTCCTTCGTCTTTTTATTTTTTATCGTGGTACCCTCTTCATCGAAAGAGACTTTTCGACCAGTACCCACGACCAATTGTGACACGTTAATCAGGTTATGCTTCAACCCTTCGACGTAGGCAACTCTTTTAATAGTGAAATGACCATTTGTGATTTTGCCATAACCTCGAATAGTTGTAATGTCGTTGTTTCCAAATCTAACGTTTCCAGCACCAGAAAGAGCTCGAAAATCCTTTAAATGCTCCTTCTTCCCAATCATGTGACGAGAATAGCCGTTATCGATATAACATTGGTTGTCGTACTGCTCGTCACTTAAGATCTGCAATAACTAAAGAGTTTTAGGTATCTTATAAAAGTGGCATCAAGACTCTCAAAAGGCTTTCGTTTAAATTCTCTAAACTAAGCCAAAACGTTTTTAATGATGTTTTTCTTTTGTTTTTCGTTTCCTTCAAATAAATGTGGTTGCATATCCCATATTTCCTTCACAGAAGTACAATCTTGAATATGTCCAAAGACAGCGGGAGGAAGTCCATACTTGAGTTCATTTTTTGCCTTTGCGTCGTTCTTGATCTTGTCTGCCTCTATGGAACGTAGGATGCCAGATTCGTCTTCGATATTCAGAATAGAGGCCATTACTGAGACGTTTTCTGTGGATGTTGGGTCGTAAGGGCCTTTAGTGACTGACCTCTAAAGATCTGGATCCAAGCCAGTCAGTTAATCTTCCATGCTTAGTTTCCACTGCCCATACTCTTTAGGATCTACTATAGGTGTCACTACAAACAAAGTGACATTTAGTGGCACAAACTTTTAGTGGCACATTTTTCTTGTGCCACTATTGCACACTTTTAGTGGCACTTTTTTATGCCACTATAGCATTTAGCTTAAAAACTCAAAAAAAAACCCTTTTTTTTCTTTTTATTAAATAAAGTATTTGCACTTTAAAATAAAGTACATTATATATATGATCCCTGTGATGTATTGTTTTTTTTTTGGGTTTAACCCAAGGGTAAAATAGTCATTTTAAAAACAAACAATCAAAAAACCATAACTTGGAACAAAATCTATCCATATGACCTTTTTAAGAATTTTTTTTGTTTTAGATTGTACGTAGAAAAATTTTAAATGACAAAACTGCATGGACGATTTTCGAAAAAGAAATAGCAAGTAATAGTAGAGTTAAACAGAAACAAAATATAATATGCAAAATAGAGGAAGAAAGCTATATAAGTGTATTTACAATATGAATGTTTACAGAGGTATAAGGAGGTAGGGCTGGACACAATTGTGTTGGCGGGGGCAGAATGCGGAAGTGGGAGTTCGAGGGACTGGGCTGCAAAGGGACCAATGTTACAGGGGGTGAAAGCGGTAATCGCCAAATGTTTTGAGAGGATTCATAGGAGTAATTTGGTTGGCATGGGGATTATTCCTCTGTGTTTCAATGTCGGTGAGAATGCGATCCTTATACTAAATGTTTTTCAAAAAATAAAACTAACTAAAATAAATACATTTTACTTCTAATTCAAATGGTTATTTTCGTCAAATAAACAATTGTGTGCATAAAATCCCACTGATTTGTGGCTATATTGTTTACGTATTTTAAAGAACGTCAAAATAAACTACAAATTAGGGCTCCAAACCCGTTTGTAGTTCCCGTTTCTCCCCAAATCCTAATTAGCTTGTCCGACCTTCCGCTTCTGGGCTACTCTATTGTCCACCGACCACCGCTACCCTAGCGGCCCTAAATCGACGCATACCAGCCTGCGACAACAAGCCAGCGCCACCGGCAACAACCGACATCTTCATTGGCAGTTCGGCGCCTCCTCTCATTTTGTTCCAAAACCGGAAATGGAAGCGCTATCGGTGGAATTATAGCGTCGTTGCTGTTAGCTCCTAAGGATAATGGTGTTGCCTTTCCGCTTAGTTCCAAGTAAGACTCTGCTTACCACCTCTTGATTAATTAGTCAATTGATTTTATTAAGGATGAATTTTCGAGAGTTTTAGGTCGGTATTGCATACCACCTGTATATTTGGACCTATGTCTCTTTTCAATCAGGTATATTCAATAAGTAGTCAGATTGCCACCGATCAAAGTCTGATTTCAATGTTTTCGTTCAATCCAGGTCCGTATATAGAAGGTTATCAGTTTATGATTGTGTATAGCATTGCTTCGTGTTTTCAGACATTGGATTTCAGTTCGTGTTGTTGTTTAATGCAAGGTATCTGATTAACTTGGATTCAGTTCGTGAATTTCAATTCATGTTTTGCTTTGAACTAAATAGGTTGGTTAATCTCATAACTAATTATTTTTTAATTAAACTCCCAATTTGAATCGTGTTTTGCTTTGACTTGAATCGGTGTTTTGCTTTGAATTGAACTGGTGCATGACAACGCCTAGTGATATCAAGTATTTTAGGCGTTGTTGAGCCCTGTTCTTGGTAAAATCATATCAAATATGTCTGGGTATTCTCACTATTCGTGTCAGGACTTGTCTGGAGAAAAAGAATGGAAACAGGGACTAAAAGTGTACAAAAGAAAAGAAGTTTGGAAAGAATGCAAAATCAAAGAAACTCGTACACGCGCCGCGGATTTCTCTTCTGCGCGACGCGGGTTTAAGGCGGTGGAACACATTTGAATGACGAAAAAACGGGGAACGGATAAGTACGCGTGCCGCGGATTTCACTTCTGCGCGGCGCGATCACGGGAAATTTGCAACTATAAATAGAGGCATTTCCAGCCGAAAACCCTAGCAAAGACCGGGTGTAAACATCGACCTAGAAGCTCTTTGACTCGAGGATTTCATTTCAGAAGCTATCATTTGGTATTTTCATGTTTTAGATTTTATTTCATTTTAGTTAAACATTTGTAAGCTTTGGGTTAAATCTTTGGGTGTTACAACCATTGATCTCAAGCTTAGGGTTCTGTTTTTAGTAGTATTTGGTTACTGAATTGATGTTTGGATATTGGTTTTGATAAATAAAAATCATTCGGTTAATGTTAACATTGGTTTTTCGGTAATTCGGATGCTTGTTGGCGTTTTGATTGTTGGTTTGTGGGTGGATTTTGTTTGTGACTTGGTTGGGACTGTTTCCCTTTGCTGAAAACAGTAGCTAACTCGGTTAGGTTAGGCATTAAACCTTGACTGTTAACTGTTCCATAGAACTATTAGTTATTAGCTAGTTTATGCTTTGCTTGGTTTTGCTAGTTTGGATGCCTTCAATTGCTTCTGATTCAGAGATGTACTTCTGATTTCAGAAAGTAACTAGGACATTTGAGCTTAGCTAAGCTTGGCTTGTGGATCTGAGCATTGCTTGTTTGATATTGAGTAGTAAGAGAGAAATTAGTTCCTCCGACTATAGTTGTGACACTATTAGTTGGTAATCTCTCATCTAGTCTAACCACGAAGCTCCTGTGGATCGACCCTGACTCCACTATACTAGTGAATGTTAGGTTATCTCTTATTTTTGACCGCATGACGACCTCTGCGTGCACGTCAAATTTTGGCGCCGTTGCCGGGGAGCTGTGAGCTTAGGTTAGGTGAGCTGTAGGAACTTGTTTCTTGCTTTTTGAGATTTCATTTTGGTAAGTTTGATTTGTGATTTTTGTGGGCGTGTTGCACTAGTGCATGCGTACCCGCAGGGGGAAGCAATTATCCCCATTGCAGTTTGATTCTATGATTGAGCGTACTGCGCGCAAACTCCGTGCCCGTAGGCGTTTAAGCATCATGAATTATAGTCAAGTTAGCAGTAGTCCGGTCAGTGTTGCCCAGGATCCATCAGGTGAGGCAACGGGGATGTTTTCCATTCCCCCGCTTTCAGAATTTCAGTTTGGAAGCACGAGTGCTTCTGGTGGTGCAGTTTCAGCCCCTGCACCCGTACCATCATGCACTCCACCATCTGTCCCATCGTTTACACCCGCTTCACAACCCCAATCCACCAATCCATTTACTTCTGCTATGACTTGGGGAGAGCCGACCCGAGATGGCACCCCAACTCCTAGACAGCATACACCAACATCCCAACCACAACCAGCCCTCTTTAAACCCCAACCCATATACCAAACAACACAACCTATACACTTTCAACCACCGCTTCAGCCACGATACCATTACCCAGAGACGGAGGAAGTGTATGACGAGGAAGACGAAGGTTGGGTGCCACCAGCACCAATACCACAATGGAACCGAGGTCGGGGACCTCCCAGGCGAGCACCACAATACCAACCATCAGGTCAGCGGGAGTACAATGATCATCCTTACGGTAACCCCGCCCAACCTTTACATTTCGCACAACCGAGACGGCAATCGGTTGCATCACATTTCCAACCGCGGGAATATGATGATTCGTCGCCGATCTATATTCCTGATAACATAGATTCGCAAGTAGAGATAAGACCTCAGTTATTAGGAATATTACCAGAATTCAGAGGATATAAGCAGGATGATCCCTATAACCATTTATATGAATTCTTAGCGATCGCTAATGCTAATAATCCCAGAAACACAAATAGAAATATTTTTAGGCTTAGACTGTTTCCGTTCACCCTTAAGGACAAAGCCAAGTATTGGTTCACATCGTTGCCATCGAACAGTATCACTACGTGGGATCAGCTCAAGGCAAAATTCCTTCAGGAATTTTATCCAGCGAGCAAGACAACTGAAATCAGGAGGGTCATCCAGGATTTCCAGCAAAAGCCTGGAGAAGCTTTTCATGAAGCCTTCGACAGATTGAAGGAGTTGTTGAGATCTTGTCCGCATCATGAGATTCCTAGGTGGCAGTTGGTCAAGTTATTCTTCGAGGGAGTTAGCGAGACACACCAGGCCATGATAAATGCCTCATCCAGTGGGACATTTATGTGGCAGGACCCGGAAGAAGCCTGGCAGTTTTTGGAGCAGTTGAGTAATGGCTCCAAAGCAAACTTTTCCACCAGGAAGACTGCAGTGAACTAAACAAGAAATTTGACAGGCTTATGTCAACAGTGAACTAAACAAGAAATTTGACAGGCTTATGTCAACATTACAGAATGGACCGCCAAATTCATCACAAGAAGGTCAAGGAGGACCTAAGATGCAAGAAGCTAATCAAGTTTATGGCCAGGGTCAAGGTCAACACAATAACGGGCGACCCTACAGGCCATACAACCAAGGACAGCAACAAAATTTCAGACAAAATAATTACCAGAATCAATCAACTAGTCAGCCTAGAAACCATCAACCTGCAAACAATGGAAACAACAACGGAAACAGCAACAACAACAACAACAACAGGGGGCCCACCAACGCTGCCAACAACGCCCAGGGACCCAATAAGAGATGATATCAAAGATGTATGATATGGTCACTGCGACTCAACAATAATCTCAAGCGAATGCAAAGGCTATCGCAAATATGGAAAGACAAATAGGTCAAATGGCTGCAGATCAGCAAAAGAGAGATAATGGCAAGCTGCCAAGTGCTACTGAAGTCAATCCTACACATAATCAGCGTCCAGGGAAGGAACAAGTCAATACTGTCCAATCAGGATGGCGAAAGGTCACTCTGGAGGACTTGTTCGAAGTAGGGAGTGAGATGAGACCAGGGGAAGAAGAAAAGGCTTTGGAGAGCAAGGAAGGTAAAAAAAAGGAGAAGTTCCGGTTGAGAATGGCACTCAACCAGAAATAGACAAAGAGGCCCAAAAGGAAGAGCAACCAACGATAGCGGGGATCAAGCAGAAAAAGAAGAATAAGAAAGAAAAAAAGAAGCAGGAAGTACCCAGATCAACGGGACCCTTAATGAATCAGCCCCTATGGGATGAGCTTAAGGATGCCCCTGAGGACACCAGGATTCTGCAAGAGATGTGTGAACAGAATGGGAAAAGCAAAGCGCCTATGCCAAAAACAGTGAGATTGACTGTGAGAGCCAGCGAGGCATTATTGGGAACACTGCCCAGAAAGGAAAAGGACCCCGGATCACCATTGATCACTACAACTGTAGGAGACGTGGTTATTCGAAACACCCTTTTAGATTTGGGAGCAAGTGTTAACATCTTGCCAGGATATCTGTATGACAAGTACAAAAACGAAGAAATTGAGCCAGTAGAGGTTGTACTGCAGCTGGCTGATCAATCAACTAAGGTATCTAGGGGGAAGCTGACAAATGTCATAGTCAAAGTAAGGGACTTTTTCTATCCCGTAGATTTTCTGGTCATGGAATATGAGAGTCCGGATGATGCGCCTGCGCTCATCTTAGGGCGTCCATTTTTAGCTACCGCTGGGTCAGTGATCGATTGTAAGACTGGAGATATGGATATTTTCTTCGGGACGAGGAAAAGAAGATTGAATATGTTTGGGAACCCGATATCATTACCTTCAGAGGAAAATGGCAAACCAACATACAGGAAAACACTAATGGAGCCAGGAATCAGGAGCAAAGAAAAGATATGGACACGTACAGGAGAGGGAGGAAAAGAGGAAATCTTAAAGGAAACCAAGGACCACCCGTTATCCGCCATCGACAAGGAACAATTGCTGGAAATGATAGAGATGATGGAAGCAAGGCATCAGCAATATGAAAGAGAATCCAGAAAACGAGAGGCGAATGTTTTCGAGCTCTTGAAATCTCAACAACAATGGATCAGCGGTGTGAGTGATCGGATGACCCAACTCACATCCCTTATGACAATGATGGCCAATAATTTCACGCCAGAATATCAGCAAATGCCATCAATAGGTCAAGAAGAAGAAGAAGGGTCAGCTTAGGAGCATTACGTCTGGCTGAAAACGTTAAACTTAGCGCTTGTTGGGAGGCAACCCGTCGTGTCATAAGTTAGGATATATTTCTTAAAATAAAATATAAAAAATACATCAATCTTTTTGCAGGTACTAGTGGTTTGAAATAAGTGTGGGGTTAATTGAGAAGCTTGAAAATTTTTGAAGACCGCGCCGCGGATTTTTGTATTGCACGACGCGGGGTCGGAATTCAACCCGATGCGCAGGGGTTGATTTGGTGACACGCGCGCCGCGGAAAAGGGAAACCCGTGCCGCGGGAAACGATCGGACAATTTTCTCCTTTATACGGTGAGCCGCGGCTCATAACTCAAACCACTCGATCGAGCCTCCTCCAGCAGCCCACTAGCCAGGGGGTATTTCATTACCCACCTGGCCCGCTCATTTGGTATTCTCACTGCCCCCGTGGCAGCTTCATTGACCGCTTTGCCTCCACCGCGCACTACAGCACGCACCTTGGAGAGGATGCGTCTCATTGAGCTGCAGCGTCCGGGGCAGTACATCCGGGCACCGATCGAGCCTCCTCAGGCACCCCAGCCTGCATACGCCCAGCCCGGCAGGAGACGCCGGAGACCAGAGCCAGCACCACCAGAGCCGGCACAGCCGCAGCCGGAGCAGGTCGATCCATCAGCCCTCCGCCGGTTGGATGCCAGAGTCACGCGGATTGAGGGTCAGCTCACGAGAGTCTTGGACCAGCTCGAGTGGATCGGGGAGGTACTTATCCAGACTGCAGCAGCACAAGGCAGACGCCCCCGACCATTCCCAGCCAGGTCCCACGATCACGAGGCCGGATCCTCTAGGCCGCCTGGCAGTGACTGATGTATTTTTCTCTTTTTCTCTTTTTATTTTTATTTTTGGGATATATGTACAAACTTATGACACTTCTATCTGTATATTTTGTCCATATTTTATTTTTGTCATGTTTGTTTTAATTTGTTTGTTAAGTTGTGCATGATATACCAATTTGATAAGGAGTTGTCTCAGACAAGTGTGGGGTCACTGTGCCCCCTCCACTTGTCTTGACCACCGGCGTGTCCTACTGTAGCGCTACAACTCCAGCATATGAATCAGGGATCCGATTGTACGCAATTATACCTGTGATATTGAGCACCAAGCAGTCTACCGTCCAAAAAAGGGGTAACTCTTTCTCCCTTGTTTTGAAATAATTTTTGTACAACGGGGACGTTGTACGGTTTTAAGTTTGGGGTGTGGACGGTCGAAAGAGTGTGTTTTTGAAAAATTTTGCAGAAAATGACCAATTTTCAAAATTTTTAATGAATTACAATTTAGAAATGAATGGTTTGTGATTGTGATAGCATTAGTATTTTTCAAGGAATGCTATTTATTTGTGATCATGTTATTAGTTAGTCAAATAAGTTGAGTTTTACGAGTTTAGAGGATTGAGCTGTTTTAGGATTGGAATTTAGGAAGGAAAAGTCAATCTGTGGCCTTTGTTGTTCGAGCCGGTAGGTCTAAAATGGGTGGACCTTACGCACCTTACCACCTAAGATCGTCTGGTCTGGGATGGTATTTCTGAAAGCTCGTTACGCGGACAACATCGAAAGTCATGGACAATTCCTTAATGGCCTTTAGAATCTGAATGAGTAAGTACACTTCATTGTGGACAGAAAGTTTGTAATCAAGGGTTCTCTAGAAAGCCATGAATTCCAAAGAACAACTCAATTATGTTTTCGCAAACTATTCCACTCTAACTCTGGGGACAATAAACTTTGAAACTGAACACAGTCAGAAATTGTTTGATTCTTTATTATAATTTGTTAAAAACTCTCTTGCTTGGGGACAAGCAAGGCACAAGTGTGGGGTGTTTGACAACGCCTAGTGATATCAAGTATTTTAGGCGTTGTTGAGCCCTATTCTTGGTAAAATCATATCAAATATGCCTGGGTATTCTCACTATTCGTGTCAGGACTTGTCTGGAGAAAAAGAATGGAAACAGGGACTAAAAGTGTACAAAAGAAAAGAAGTTTAGAAAGAATGCAAAATCAAAGAAACTCGTACGCGCGCCGCGGATTTCTCTTCTGCGCGACACGGGTTTAAGGCGGTGGAACACATTTGAATGACGAAAAAACGGGGAACGGATAAGTACGCGCGCCGCGGATTTCACTTCTGCGCGGTGCGGTCACGGGAAATTTGCAACTATAAATAGAGGCATTTTCAGCCGAAAACCCTAGCAAAGATCGGGTGTAAACATCGACCTAGAAGCTCTTTGACTCGAGGATTTCATTTCAGAAGCTATCATTTGGTATTTTCATGTTTTAGATTTTATTTCATTTTAGTTAAACATTTGTAAGCTTTGGGTTAAATCTTTGGGTGTGACAACCATTGATCTCAAGCTTAGGGTTCTGTTTTTAGTAGTATTTGGTTACTGAATTGATGTTTGGATATTGGTTTTGATAAATAAAAATCATTCGGTTAATGTTAACATTGGTTTTTCGGTAATTCGGATGCTTGTTGGCGTTTTGATTGTTGGTTTGTGGGTGGATTTTGTTTGTGACTTGGTTGGGACTGTTTCCCTTTGCTGAAAACAGTAGCTAACTCGGTTAGGTTAGGCATTAAACCTTGACTGTTAACTGTTCCATAGAACTATTAGTTATTAGCTAGTTTATGCTTTGCTTGGTTTTGCTAGTTTGGATGCCTTCAATTGCTTCTGATTCAGAGATGTACTTCTGATTTCAGAAAGTAACTAGGACATTTGAGCTTAGCTAAGCTTGGCTTGTGGATCTGAGCATTGCTTGTTTGATATTGAGTAGTAAGAGAGAAATTAGTTCCTCCGACTATAGTTGTGACACTATTAGTTGGTAATCTCTCATCTAGTCTAACCACGAAGCTCCTGTGGATCGACCCTGACTCCACTATACTAGTGAATGTTAGGTTATCTCTTATTTTTGACCGCATGACGACCTCTGCGTGCACGTCAGTGCACATCAGGTTTCATACCCTCCTATGCCCACCAAGTGTTTGTTGAAATGTCTAAATGAATTTGTTGAGTTGTTTTTGTTTCATCCTCTTACAAGGTTATATACTTATCAGGTTAACATTGATTCTATTTGATAATTTGACTTAAAGAAAATTCATGATAGTATAACATTGATGTGGGGTATGTATTTCTTCTAGAACCTATTTTTGCATTACTTTTAAGATCACGAGCAGCTTTGTTTCATCCTCTATGAGAATTCATGATACTATATCATTGCAGGTGCAAGTAAGTATCCCATAATAGTGATTCAGGATTCTACCAACACGGAATCAATGTAACTTAGAATTATTAATTTCTTTTGTGGTGTCAAGAATCATACTAATCTTTATGTCTAAACTCTCTTGCTAACAAACTGGAATTTTCATACTTGATGGTAGATTTTCATGTAAAAATGAAAAAGTTCTTTGTATTTTGTTGTATGGTCTCCTGATTATTAAGTATATATTGCTATTTCATTTAATTTCTACAGTGAAACCACAAAAAGTGTGTTGATTGCTTCAACACATATACATTTGAAGTGTAATAACTTTGTGAAGTACACCTTAAATCTGCCTACTGTATGCCCCAGAATATTATTATCTGGCCCAGCTGGTACACCTTCAACCTTTTTTTATATTTTAAATATCTTGTTTTTTCTGCTCGGCATTATAAATTTATAATCTGTATGGTGTACACAGGTTCAGAAATACACCAAGAAACATTGACAAAGGCTCTTGCAAAACATTTTGGTGTCCGATTTCTCGTAGTTGATTCTCTTTCATTACCTGGTGTAAGCTCTTCATAAAATTTGCATTTCACTCTTTGATATTACTTATTTATCCTTAATGAACTTGTACTATTTGATCATATTAGGGATCAGTAGCTAAGGAAACTGACACGCTGCTGAAGGAGAGCACAAGGGCAAAAAGGGCAAATTTTTTTACAAAAAGGGTTAAACGGGCAGGTGCTATGCATTCCAAAAAGGGCGATATACATGGTTGTTTAAATGGTGTATGTGGGTCCACCACGTGCTCATATGCTCAACCAAAGCAAGAGGCATCCACTACAACATCAAAAAGTCACACTTTTAAGGAAGGTATATATACATACAATCCTTGCATTTTAAATGGTGTATGCTGCTGATGTCACTATATGGTTATATATTATTTAAGGGGATTTTTTCTACTTACTGAGCTAAATGTGTTAAGCACTTCATCGGTCGTGTCAAATATACAATGTCAATTGTGGTACTTAACTGTTTATTTGTAATTTATTTGTTATTAATTAAAATTACAGAGGAACTGGAAGAGTTTCAGAAATTAAAGGTGAAAAAAGAGGCAAAAGGGGAGAAATTGTAAGTCAATACAGTTTTGATTCTTTAATTTATTTGAGCAATGTACTTTCAAACTTTTTCCAATTAAGGCATTATACTTTGAAAAATCTACTCAATAAAAACATTCTACTTTTCAGATCTTCTGAAGAAAAGCATTTAGAAAGCTCTGAGGAAACGGGCGCAAGAAATGCTAGAACCAATGGATGATGGTGTAATTGATGGTGATGGTATACTAGAGAACGAAGAAAACAACTCAGTTGTTGAGGAGTATTGGGTATTAATTTTCACATCATTTTGTTTCATCATCTAAAATGTCATATTACTGGTTGTTGCGATTTTTTTTGTGTGATTTATATCAGAAGGTGATGCTGAGGAAAAGCCTAAACTGGACATTGTGAGTCTCAATTCAAAAGGTACTATATGACAAACATGGAACCTTATTGTAATTTTTGGGAGAATTATAATCGAGCTCACTTGTATATTAATTTTTGTTTGTGTGTGAAGGAATTCAAGTGCAAGTGGATAGTTTTATAGTTTTATATTTTGAGTACAACAACATTTAGATTTATTAAACTTTTAAGGAGTCATTTGTGTTTTAAATACTACGAATATTGTTAAACAAATTTGAATTGAAAAAATGATAGTTTGTTGTCATTTATTGTCTTAATTGCCTTATTATTTTATGTTCCATTTAAATTTAAGAAAATAATCCTTCATAATTAAAATTTTAATATAATTAATTTTGCATAAAAAATGCCACTAAAAGCATGAAATTATGATTTATTTTAGAAATTAATTAGTGGCACAAAAATAGTGCCACTAAAATCTACAAGTGATATAGTGGTATAATCAAAAAGTGTCTCTAAAACTAATTAAGGCTGCAGCAGCACAACCAAAAAGTGCCACTAAACGTCTTTAGTGGCAGCGCTTTTAGTGGCACTTTTTTTTGTGACGCTGATTGCTTAACATGCCTTTAGTGGCACTTTTAGGGTTTTTAGTGGCACTTTTTTTGTGCCACTAAATGACATTTTTTTGTAGTGTGTTCGGTTACTAGCCCTTACGTTGTTTGCAATGCTATAAGCGCTCTGATTTTGAGATGACATATTGTTGACAAGAAACTTGTGTTGAACAACTGAAAACAACTTGTTTTGTAACCACAAGAACAAGGTAGGCTCTAATACCAAATCAAGGGATCAATGGGTATAGAAACAACTAAGTAACTCGGACTCGAAGACATGTAATGTATTCGAGTGTGTCCCAAACAATATGTGTGTGCGGAAATAAGTGTGAAAACCAGAGATACTGAATATTGTGTATATTCACTGATGAAATTAGGGTACAACTCAAGTATTGCAGGGAACTTATAATACGAACATAGAAACCCTAATTTCTAACCTCTATTATCCAACTCCTATTATACAAGATGATATTTATACTAAACAAAATATGTGATAGTGGATCTGATGATCAATGAGATTATTTCGCGTGTTGCACTGCTAGGAAATGGCACGCGTAGTGACAGGAGGATCGTACAGTCAGACCTGACGAAGCATCTACATACGCACACCATTATCCAAGAACCCTACCGGACCACGTGGTTTCAGTGGAAGGGGCTTAGTCGACTAGCATTGACTTCGACTGACAAAAGACTTTATACAAAAACACTCGAAGCGCATAATTGATACCTTGGTCTCGACACTAACAAGAGTCTTCAACTCAACTATATTATATCTACTTCTGTGCTTATTTACCACACAACATATGTGCAAGATATGTGGTTTTAATAACCATTCCAAAACTAATAGCCATAAAATCATTCTAAACGCATTTATGGGGAAAATTATAACAAATATTGAATTTTGGAATATTTTGTAAGTTCCAAAATTGTACAAATTAAAATTAGAAACTGGAATTTATAATATTAGAGTGCCTTGTAATCAAAAGAGTCATTCATCCCTATTATGGGAGAAGATACACCCTTTCTTTTACCAACAAATGCCAACCATCCTCATCAATACAAACTCGTAAGTTTACTTTTGATATATAAAGCTCATTAATGGTGAAGAAAAGTGCAAAAATAAAGGAACTTCTCATATACTATATGTGTACACTCTATAGGGAAGAACAGGAACAATAAGAACAGCAAAAAATTTATAAATACTACCGAGAAAAGGCTATATATTCGCTAAATACATTATTTTTGCAAGCTTTTTGTCATAGAATCTCTAGCGACAGAAAAACTAAGGTCACTCTGAAAATATATTACATCAAACTATTGTCATTTTAATGAATAGCTCAATTAAAATGGGAGAGTTTTATATAGGGAAATCTTCAATAAAGTTCTAATATTTTAGCCTAATTTATGAAAAAGTCCCAAATTAATTTTTATTTACAAAAAAAGACAGAAACCGGTTAATGTTTTCAAATTAGCCCTTTTTAACCTTTTCAGCAGGTAATTACATGTTTTCTCTTCAATAAAGTCCTAATATTTTCACACAGTTTACGGAAAAGTCCCAACATGTTTTCATCTTCGATAAAGTCCTAATATTTTGACCCAATTTACGGAAAAATTCGAACATTTTGACTTAGTTTACTTGAAAAAATTACATATTTTTACATGTATTTACATCTTTAATAACGTATTTATATGTTTGAAAACATATTTTTACATATTTATAAGTTTATAAAGGGTATTTATACATCGTTTTTACTCTTTACATATTTTGACGTATTTTTTAATTATTTTTACGTTATTAAATACGTTACTAAAGACGTATAAATGCGTTATTAAAGACGTATTTTTTAAGTTTTTTTACGTTATTAAATACATTAATAAAACGTATTTTTACGTATTTATACATTTATAAATGTATTTATACATCGTTTTTACTCTTTACGTATTTTTTAATTATTTTTACGTTATTAAAGACATTTAAATACTTTACTAAAGACGTATTTTTTTAAGTTTTTTACGTTATTAAATACGTTATTTTTAAGTATTTTTAATCAATACGTAAAAATACATTTTTAAACATATAAATACATTATTAAAAACGTATATACATGTAAAAATACGTAATGTTTTCGAAGTAAAACTAAGCTAAAATGTTGGGACCTTTCCAAAAACTGAGTCAAATTATTAGGACTTTATTGAAAATAAAACATGTTGGGACTTTTCCGTAAACTGGGCCAAAATATTGGGACTTTATTGAAGATAAAACATGTAGACTTTCCACGTGGCAATTTAACCTGCTGAAAAGGTTAAAAGGGGCTAATTTGAATACATTAGCCGGTTTTCTGTCCTTTTTTGTAAATGAAAATTAATTTGGGACTTTTTCATAAACTGAGCTAAAATATTAGGACTTTATTGGAGATTTCCCTTTTATCTAACACTAAACCGCATGAGCTTTTGTAATTTCAAAAATAAAAAAACAAAAGAGTAAATTACAATTTTGGTCCCTGTGGTTTGCATGAAATTTCACTCTTGGTCATCCTTTTGGTTTTCCACGCTCAAGGTCCCTGAACTGGTTGTTTGCTTACACATTTGGTCCCTCGTCCAAGTTAAATGACCAAACTGCCCTTTTATAATTTCTTTTTCATTTTTCTTTTAATGTATTATTTATTAAATGAATTTAAAAAAAAGAAAAAAAACCAAACCCAACCCCACCCCCCACTTTCCGGTTTATCTCTCACCGCCGGTGTTTTTGGAGCGTCATCGCCGGATCAAGAAGAATCCGAACTAACAAAACTCCGATCTGCTCTCACCACTTGGGGCTGCTTTGAAGATGTGAATCATGAGATTCCAAGTTTAGTTCTTGAAAACGTGCGCCAAGTGATTGGAGAGTTCTTTGAACTTCCAACCGAAGAGAAAATAAAATACTCCAGAAAACCTGGCTTCGTCGAGGGTTATGGCCCCGACGCCGTCGTCACCGACAACCAAGTTCTCGATTGGTGCGATCATTTTTCCCTCAGAATCTTTCCTGCATACCAAAGAAATGTAAATCTTTGGCCGGAAAACCCATCTAGTTTCAGGTAAATCACATTAATATGCTTTTACAGTTTGTAATTACGGATATAAATATACTTGTACCGAATGTTCATCATGTAGAGAAACCATCGAGGATCATGGCTCGAAGATCCTTTCAACAAAACCAGGATGAATTTAAGGCGACGTTGCATTTAAATGAGGATTATTTCTCGAGAGTGTTTACAAAAGATGTCGCAAAAATTCAATGCGTAATCAATTTCAATTTCAAAACAACTCAACATTCAATGCGTAATTAAGGCAAAAGGCACCGTCTTCATTTATTTTCTTTCACATTCAAACACTTCAATTTGTATTATATAATTGTAGCCCCTTAGTCATGCATTCATGAACAAAGATGTAGGTAATTGGCATGGTGGTTCTGGAATATTGATGATACCGACTTGTAGGACGGAGGGAACCATGCTAAAATCAGTGACAAAACCAGGAACAAACACATTAGCTTCAACACCAGGAACAAAACCAGGTCTTCCTTTACACATCATCGTAGAGCCTCTAGTATGATGGTGAAGAAGGTTGAGAAATGGAGATCACAGCATCGTAGAGCCTCTGGTAATTTTTTTGATACTAATTGTTAACGCGATGGTAGAATAGTTTCAGGCATACCTGCAAAAGAACTTGTTCCAGGAGATATTGTTGAGCTTCGTGTATGTGATAAAGTTCCTGCTGATATGAGAGTCTTAACTCTTATCAGTTCAACACTTAGAGTTGAACATGGCTCTTTAACCGGAGAAAGCGAAATCTAGAATATTATCGCCGGAAAAACCCAAAACACGTGTATCGGAAACTGGGGGTAGGGTTGGGGGTGGGGTTTGAATTTTTCTTTTTTTTTAATTTACCAAAATAATAATATTTCAAAAGAAAAAAGAAAAAGAAATTAAAAAGGGTATATTAGTCTTTTTACCTGGCCAATGGACCAATAGTGTAAGCAAAATCTAAGTTCGAGGACCATGAGTGTGAAAAACCAAAAGACCAAATGTGAAATTTCATGCAAACCACAGGGACCAAAATTGTAATTTACTCAAAACAAAATGAAGGCTAGCTAGGGTTTCCACTTTCTATACCAAGTTAGTAGCCGTTTCAGGTTTTTGATATTTTGCAAAAAGGTCCTCCAAGTTTCTTTTAAACAATTTTGGCCCAAAACTTTAATCGACACACTTAAAATTAAATCTCCTTTTGCATTTGTGTCTAGAATTATTACATAGAAGAAGATACAAACGACATATTTTTCTCATTACAAAATGGTAATTGTTCAAAAGTGAAACACAATAACACATTATTCCTTTCAAGTTCAAACATCAAATGCAAACAAATACACAAACACGCATGAAATGTGTTTATGGTTCGCCACCAAGCTCCACTCGAAGGTTGTCATATGGAAATACCTTTGGCGTCTGTTTATATATATACAAAAAAAAAAGTTAGTAGTTTGTTACAAATTAATAAAGTGTAATTCTAATAATATTATTATGTATGCTATATTATCTACTCAAGTATCATTTCATTTTTATAATGGAATTAAGTTCAGTCACTTAACTCATTTTAAGTTTTGAAAGGTCACTGAACTGGTCATTGAACTTCTATTTTTGACTATTTACGGTTATGGAACTTTTTTTTACTATAATTAGTCACTAAACATTCATTTTTATATGTTTCTTTTCACAACTTTTTTTACAGCTACATTTTTATTTCGTTTTTTTTTTCTTCATTTGTACATGTTTTTTCACAATTGCTTTTATAAATTCATTTTTTGCTGTGTTTTTGCATGTTTTTTTTTTTTTTCATAATCTGTTTTTACAACTTCGTTTTTTTACTTTGGTTTTCATGTTTTTTTTCGAAATCCATTTTAAACCCTCACTTTTATCTACGTTTCTATATATTTTTTCACAATCTTTTTTTAACTTCATTTTTATATTTTTTTTTCACAATTGCGTTTTTACAATTTCATTTTTTATTTCTTTTTCACATGTTTTTTTAAATCTGTTTTTTTTTTACAATCCGTTTTACAACTTCAATTTTACTAATAGAAACAATGAAGTTGTAAAAACGAATTCTAAAAAGAACATGGAAAAACGAAATTAAAGAAATGAAGTTGTAAAAATAGATTGTGAAAAAACATGTAACAACGAACGAAAAAAAAAAAAAAACGAAGTTGTAAATAGAAATTGTGAAAAAACATGTAAACCTAAAAATGAAGTTTTAAAAATAGATTGTGAAAAACCATAGTAAAAAGAATGAAATTGTAAAAACGAATTGTGAAGAAACAAACATATAAAACCAAATAAGCAGAATTTTAAAAGTTTAGTGACTAAAGTTAACATTTTATTGCCAAAAAAAGAAGTTCAATGACCACTTTGGTACAAATTAACAAGAACAGTGACATTTTAAAACTTAAAACGAGTTAACTGAACAAATGAGCCCCTTTTATAATATGTGGAATACTTACTAAGATAAACCTTATCTATTTTAGAATATCATTAATTGGGGTTTATATGGAGAATGATAGATTTTCAATGGAATGAAAAAATGCAATGAAAACCATATAAATTTGTAAGAAGTAGGTCCTTTTATGTGTTATTCATTCAACAATCAACATGATGTTCATGAATTTCTCCTTATCAAATAAGTAACAAATTTGGATCTAGATCATGCGACTTACATATGGTATCTTAGAAGCTTTGTCGTTCAAGGTAGCCATCAACCCAAGAGTTGCAAAAAATCCCAATCCACCACATAACCAACCAAGTGCTTCATACTGAAATCAACCGTAGCTTGAATAAGTTCAATATAAAAGAGATAAATGAAGTTCATTCAAATTCTCCTCACAGATTAAAGCAAACGCTTACCTTTCCAACAGTGTCAGCTATGCGATCAATACAGGGTTCAGGGAATGCAGTTCCATTGTCCCATACCAGCTCGTCGTTTACAGGGAGCTGAAACACACAAATGAAATTAGTTCAAGATAGTCATGCCTTTACTCGCTTCAAAAACATAATCCCTTTGGACCTTTACATAGGACAACGATTTCTTGTTTATGGTACTTATTAGATATTATTTTCTCTAAATTACTGTTTGATCTTCAGTAATTGATCCCTAGGGTTTCGTTATTTTGGGGGGAAACGGAATTGGACGAAATCGCACCCTAAACATCTAGAAAAAAAAAAATTGAAATACAAGTGGAAGTAGGCGTTATGCTTGTGATCTGAGAATTGAGGAAAATAGAAATTACAACTCACAGGTTTATCGGGAACGATATGTTTGCCGACTGGTAAGCCCATACCGGAGCGGAGACGAAGAGAGGATGCCACGGAGCGGCCAACGACGCCGTTTCCGCCCATAATCTGAGATGCCACATTGCGCAATCTTCCGGCCATTGTTATTTTCCGATCAGATTCTTCAAATTGATTCGATGTGAAGTGTAATGTCGCACAATGACGACTGGTTTGGAAATCGGCTTGAGTAATGGTGATCAGTTCATGTGAAATTTTGGGCTTGTTAGTGTGGGTACTGACTACTGACCGTTGGAGCCCAACCCATAAGACAATTTAGCCTGTTAATATACATTTTTTAAATAAGATGTCTATAGAGTAAATTACAATTGGATCGTCCCTATATTATTTTTCCATTACGACTTTCGTCCTTGGTTGGCCTGAAAATAGTAAAAATAGTAAAATACTATGGTGCCCTTGTCTAATTTTTATTGGCAATTGTAAGACGGATTTTAAAAGTATAAAAAAATCATTTTGCCAAAACAAAGTTAACTTAACGAAACAAAATCTCATTTTATGAACATGTAAATCTTATGTTACCCATGTCAAACTACACATTTAACTGTTTGCATTCCAGTGTGGGAAGTGACATAGCTAATGTGTCAGGTAAGACCGTAAGACTCAGCCAAGATGATGTGGTTACTCGCGATAACTCATGAATCATGGGTCAGTTGACACGTGGTCTTTCATGGTCGATTTATCATCCAAACCTATGATCTGCGACATACCCGTTATGGGAGAGGATGAGCATAAAGGGATTAAACATGACATTTATTAAACTCGATGAATCATTAAAGATCTAGGAGTTTCATAGAATTGAAATTGGCAAAGAGTATTGCCTACCTAAATAGCTTTTTTGTGTGATTACGACATACTTCTTCATTACCAAAAATGAAATATGAATCTTAGCCTTAATAAAATTATTTTATGGGTAATTAATTTTTTAAGGATTAATCAAACTAACTAAGCTCTATTTTAGATGTCAACTAAAGAAATTTTGAATTTCATAAGTTTTTTCACTGCAAGGTTTCCTCGATCAAAGTAATCTTAACGGCATAAATTATGCGCGTTGGTTCCAAAATTTGAGAAGAGTACTCAATTTCAAGGGAAAACTTAATACGATTGAGAAACGAATTCATAAGGATTATCCAGTCAGATCTACAAGTGCTAAAATAGAACGGCATCTCAGACGTCTAAATGAATCGAATAAGGTTTCTTGTCTCATGTTAGACACCATGATTCCTGAGCTTCAAATAAGATTGTGGGGTCTTGGTGCTTTTAACATAATTAACCGGCTTAAGGACATGTTCCAAGAGCAGTGTAAACAGTAACAATTTGAAGTCATAAAACAATTAATGGGATACAGGTTTCATGAGGGACAAAGTATCAGTGCCCATATGTTTAACATAAGAGGGTACCTTAATAAAATATGGAGGTTGGGATTTCCAGTCAGTCGGGAGTTAGTGACGGACATTGTCCTTAACTCACTGACTAGTTCTTATGATCAGTTCATTTCGGACTTCATTATATAGAACGGACCCTTCGAGATATTGCATAGCATGTTGAGAAAAGTAGAACTTGACATGGCTAGGAAATCTAACACCACAGTTCCTAAAGGATGTATCAAAAGAAAAGGACAGACCCTACAAAAGGAATGATTTTCGCAAAGAAAACTTAATATCGAAATCTTGAGGAACTATTTTGTTTCCATTAAAAAGAAATGGGACCATGGAAGGCATAAATGCTCAAGATATTTGACGCAGTATAAGTAGTTGCAAGCCAAAGAGTATGGCGCTTCAGGTATATTAGTAATTACATAAGTGCTTTGCTTATAACCAGTACTGTTATTTGTTGATGGGCGGAGACTGGAAGAAAGCAGAAGAACAAAGTATGGAGAGCTGGATCGAATCATGGACTATAAGCAGCTTGTTTTCATCCATAGGATTAGGAACCAACTTCTCTTTAGTGTTTTAGTTTATGGTTTTGCAATTGAATATTGTTGATGTGAACATTATTTCATTAGATGGTTTTAACTTGCTTTAAATAAAATTTGTTTTAAATAAAAGTTATTTTGGAACAAAGTTATTGTCATTACATCTATGAGACCAATTCACAACAATAGTTCGAAGAAAATTGATTCAAGAGAATCTAAATGTTTGGATTAAAGGTATGAGTGGAATTGTTTGTTTTTATAAACTTGAAAAAATCTACCAGAACTCCAGGTG
Source organism: Cichorium intybus (assembly GCA_023525715.1). Taxonomy (NCBI): domain Eukaryota; kingdom Viridiplantae; phylum Streptophyta; class Magnoliopsida; order Asterales; family Asteraceae; genus Cichorium; species Cichorium intybus. The sequence continues at coordinate 149,177,382 of CM042009.1, read as the reverse complement.
GATAGGATTCTGGAAATCATTTGACTAAAAGTCTTATGATAACTGCTATTCTTGTTTACATAAAGAGATAACTATGCACTGCTCACAAGTTATTATGGGCAGAGGCTGAAAACCTGTTGGACCTCGTACGTTTATTGTATTTGGACCGTTCATTTTATCCACTAAACCGTCTAAAATACTTTGTTAAATTTGAAGCCTATATGGTGTTTGGTACTTTAAGAACAGAGTATAGAATCAAATGAACATATGATAAGATTCTAAAATCCAATAGAGGATGATGAGTTTCTTAGTCAAGAATCTTACAATCATCAAATGAAAAATGTTTAAGAAATCAATTCCATTTGATACACACAGTGAATCTAAGGGAAATCGGATACAAAGGTTTGACTTATGATTAATCGTATTATTCTTCCAACCCGTGTCTGAGGTTAGACCTTAGAGCAATAGAAAAGTTCTAAACCTTGCACCAACATAAGAGGTTCTCTGAACACTGTCTGAAAATTTGGAGTGTAGATGCTTCTTCACTAGCATATTTAGAAATATGGTGTTTTGAGACTTAAGGTTTACTGTGAAGCTCAAAAACATCGATTAAAAGAAGTGTTATTCAACTGGATTACTTGGATATAATATATGTTTTGACAAACAATCTTATGTTGCTCAAATGGCAGTCTTCTATGATAAGAAGCTGGTATTCACGAAAAAGTGGGAGCCAGATTGATCTTGATGAGACTCAAATGATCAAAGAACCTAATGTTGGAACTAGTACTCAACCAGAGGTAGAGAAACTTGTTGAAACTTAGTAAGAGTTTACTGAGGAATCTGACATAACCCCATCTCCTATCTAAGGGGTCGATAAAGTAAATCATGCACCTGGATTTTATTGATTACATGTTAATGAGGGCGATGAATATCTAGTGGATCATTATGAGCCTACTAATTATCGAAAATCATGGCAGGCCCTTTGGGCTGCCTAAGGAAACAGGTTATGGTGAGAGAGATGAAATCCATGAAGGATAACCAAGTTTGAAACTTGGTTGATCATACTCCTGATCTTAAAACAATCGGGTGTAAATGGTTCTTCAGAAGAAGACAGACATGTATGAAAAGTACACACATGAAATCCAAAGTAGTAAAGAAGAGTTATACTTATAATCAAAGCTTGATTATGAGGAACATTTTCATTAGTGAAATAATCAAATCTATTTGGACATTATATCCCACAACAGCGGTCAGTGATTATAAAATATGGCAAATGGATGTAAAAACTGTTTTACTTAACAGATTACATTAAGAGGATGTGTATATGACACAACCATAAGGTTTTGTACAGTCCAAATATCTGAATAAAGTGTGTAAGCTTGAAAAGTCTATTTATAGACTTAAACAAGCTTCTCACAGATGGAATCTTTATTTCGATGAGATAGGCTAAGAGTTTGGCTGTTTGAGAAATAGAGGTTATTCGTATATATGTCAAAGCTAGTGGGAGCACTAAAGTTTACCCAATATTGTACACAGATAGCAAAGTTCTCATGAGAATAATGTCCCTACATCGAGAAATATTTAAATTATTGAAAATTGCTATGCTACAAATTACATGGGAGAGACTAAATGCATACGAAGCATCAGGAATCTATGGAGATAGACCTGAGTACTTCATATGGATAACCCGAATTTCATGAATATTCAGAATCTAGATATACAAGACTCCCAGAAGGGATACAAGTCTTTGTATCAGGGTTTAGGACTAAGTGAAATTCAGAGTCCTATTTATACAAAGGTTTTGAATAATATAAGTTGAGTCCCATATGCACTTGCAGAGTGATCGATCGCACAATGTACGGTACCTAATGTATCATATGCCTTGAGCATGATGAGTTGACAATAGGATAATCCAGGCGAAAGTCAATGGATGGAAGTCAAGAAATATCTTAAATGTTTAAGATGTTCTTGATCCATTACCGTATGGAAGAACTCAGTGTAAAGAAGTACACTGATGCTAGCTTCCAAACTAATAGAGATGGTTCATGTACGTAGTCAGGATCCATGTTCTTACCAAAAGAGACATATCAGTTAATAGAGATATACTTGATGAGGCACAATAGCTAATCTGGTTACTAAGTCAAAGTCTCGGACTAAGCAAGATCGTCATGCTGAGTCCATATGCATTAGATTTGCAAATGGATAGGCTTTGAGTGAGGTTAGTGTAATTTGATTTATATTGAGAACATAAGCAATGTAAAACTCTATCCGATTTGAAGATTATCACGTGGAGAACATAATATATGCATAAAGGCAGACAGGCAGTCATTTCATTAGTTTATCATTGTGCTCCAATTTTGCATGCTTTATTGACTTCCCAAATAAACTGGTTATTATTTAAAGTATCTACAGTTGGTCATATTTTTGGGAGTAAGTATTGGTTCAAGGCTGACATGCGGAATTAGTGGATTGTCCATATAGATGGACATAGCATAGAGATGCGCTAATTCTCATGTGTACTTAATAGAGATTATGTATTGGAGTAACCCCTACTTAGAGATTACTTCATGGAAATTGACATGAGTAATTCTAAGATGGTAATATCGTATATTCTTCAAGCGGAGATGCATTGATTCTTAGTCATGCAGTCTGTTGTTCCTTGGTTTTCTCCAATGTTGTCCGTAACTGGCAGCCATAAAAGGAATGTCCAGGTATGGCATGATATGTGGGCGAGGTCAGTGTAGTCAAAGTTTATTTGTTTCTTCTACCCTAATAGAAGAAGGGATATCCATGGGGCCTTCGATAATTTGGTGTTGACATCAAATGTACGACCGTACTCAGACTGAATTGACAAGGTGTCAATAGTGCAATTTGTTGTGGTCATCACAAATCTCTATCGAGGAAGATAATCTTGAATGTCTGAGACTGACAAAATTCCATGTCAAACATTCATATAGATATCTTGTAGAACAAATGAATATTTGATCACTTTCCTAAGGACTGTTTCATTAGATGAATACGACCCTTGTCTAGGATGGCATACAGTTTACTAGGTTAGGGAATATTAGACCATACAATTGTTATGACAAGTGCAAATGAGAGACTGTTGGTTATATGACTATGGTCATAACAAGTTTGTAATATTAATATAAATAGTAGGGTCATTTTAGGTTACACACAAGAGACGATTTACCCAAAAGAGATCGAATATAAACATGAGGGGATAAGTTTATTAATATATCAAATTAAAGATATATTAATTAGAAACTAAAATAGGATAAAAGACTAAAGTGAAAATAATAACAGTTTGAATTTCAAATAGTCCTTATCCGCAAGGGAGGAGATATGGATGAAAGGCACTATAAATACAACCATTGATTAGATTTGTAAATCATCCTAGAAACCCTAAATTTGTCCATCTCCTCCCCACCCTCGGTATCCGGCCGATTTCTTCATATACCTAGAGGCGAATCTAGAATTGAAATTCATGTGGTTTCCTATTTAAATAAACCAAACGAAATGATAGAGTAAAAGAATGCTAATAGCATGTCGAGTCATGTCTTAAAAAAATTAACTATAACTTGAATAATTATATTAAAGTTCTTTAAGTACATCACATATTGAAGCGTATATGGTGTGGATATTTAATAAAGATGCATCATGAGAAACTCATCTAGGTGAAGACAGAGGATGTGAGTCTGTATTGGGCTGTTACTGTTTTTTTGTTTCTTTTTCCTTTTTTTTGTTGTATTTTAATGTATTTGGGCTAGTTTATTCGATTCGGCTAACAAGTTAAATCTTGATTCTTTTAAATCGATTGATATTTATTGGGCTAAGATATGTCTCAAACTATTTTTAAGGTGGTTCCAGTTTTTTTTTATATGTATAATATACTATAAAAATTGAAAGAAAAAAAAAAAGATAGGTCCTAGGACCCACCTTGAGTATATATGCCTTCGCCCCTACATATACCCGGAAGATAACGTGCTAAAATTCAAGCAAATGTTTATACTTCATCAACGGGTGTTGAATCGTTGAATATTTGTTGAATTATAATATTTCTATAACTTTTAAATCTCGTATATATAATTATTTAAAACTCAAAAATTAAACTATTTAAATATTAAAAAAAATGTAGTCAAGAAACGTAGAGTTTGTATACATCTTCTAGGCTTCGAATGAAGAAACAAAGATGCAGAATACAAAGCAACAAAACCATCAAGACCCATAGACGAAAATCTAGAAACCGTAGCATCCAAGTTTTTGAATCTGGTAGTAGATTTCGTTACCACTTGTGTTCTAGAATTTACTAGGATGAAACCCATGGACAATCAAAGATCTGGAAATAGAAAATTCTAAAGAAAAAAACGGTTTTCGTTCTATGTGGATTTGAATTCGAAGCATCCTTCCTTACTATGTCACATGTACTTTTTATTTGTACAACTCCTCATGTCATTAACACCACTTCATGATGCATTATAACATTTCCTCTATTGATAACAAATCCTAAGTTATTATCAGCATTCATGTATATACTCATGCATTAACAACTTGTAATTCATATTTACCACATGTACATCATGTTCCATTACTTACATCCTCTTTAATACTATAGACATAAAACATACTCACGATCCTAATGTTTTCTTCTTTCGTTAGTCACACACATAATATGCTTCAACACTTGAGATCTTAACACGTTTTTTGTGCTTTTGATGCTAAAGATACACCACCTAAATTCATATTACCATTTTTAGAAACCTTTATTCTCTTGAGTCTTGACTTATGCTCGATCATACACACTTATGGTATCCAAACTTTGAAAAATAGACAATAGGTGAATCCACATGTATAGGACTCCATACATGTGTTTCAAGTCAAATTTTGCCCCTAATATACTTTCTTACTTGGTCCAATTTATATGTCACAAGTCACCCATGAAAAAAGTTAAAACCAAATCCTTTAGATATAATAACATAAACATAGACTCACGAAAACCTTCAACAAGTTCATAAATAAGGTAAAATCACATCTAATGAAATATTACATATTGTTATGCGTGTCAATTCCAAGTCAAAGTCATAGTCAAAATCATACGCCCAATTGACTTTGAACCTCCAAGATGGTCTTAGCGGATTCTTGAAGCTGAATCGCTTCATCTTCCGTAAGATGAATATTCGTCACCCCCAGCACGCCGCTCCTCCCCAACTGCGCCGGCAAGCTAAGAAACGGCTCGCCGCCGTCAATGCCGTAAAACCCTTTAGCCAACACAGAAACAGGGTGAATGCTACGTTGGTCTCTCAGAATGCTTCGAGCTAAACTAGCCACCGAGTACCCAATCGCCCACGACGTGTAACCTTTCAATCTGATAACTTCATATGCACCCTCGACAACTTCTTTGTGAATTTTCGCAAGTGTTTGCGTCTCGTATGCGATTTGTTGCCTCTCTAAAAAGCTAAGTATCGGCACCCCTCCGATGCTTATGCTTGACCATAACGCCACCGATGAGTCTCCATGTTCTCCGACGATGTAGGCCTAAAATACGAACAGAAGGGAGTACCGGGGTACCAGATGACAGATTGAAATCAAACCAGAATCGAAATGGGTAAAGTGATGAATAAATTTTGAAAATAACTCACCTGCACATCCTGAGCATTGAGATCTAGATGATCGGCAATGAGGAACCTGAATCTAGATGAATCGAGGTTTGTACCCGATCCGATAACTCGATTTGACGGAAACCCGGATAGTTTCCAAGCGACATAAGTCAACACATCGACCGGATTCGAGACGATGAGTAGGATAGTGTCCGGCGAGCCTGCTGCCAACGGTGGGATCATCTTTGAGAAGAGAGCTAAGTTCCTCTGCAACAAGTTGAGTCTAGACTCCCCGGTTATCTGCCGGGCGCCGGCGGTTACGATCACAAGATCTGATCCGAAAGTGCAGGAATAGTCAACAGAAGCGGATATTTTCGTTCGTGGGAGGAAGGCGGCGGCGTGTTGGAGGTCTAGCATTTCTCCACGGAGCTTGTCGGCGTTGACGTCGACAAGGGCGATCTCGTCGGCGAGTGCTTGGGTGAGGATGGTCTGGGCGATGGCCATACCAACATTTCCGACACCAACGACGGAGATTTTGGTGTTCCGACTGATTGGTGGTGGCGGCGATGCACCTTGAATGGGCTTGAAGAACGATTGAGCTATGTCTAAACCATCTGGACCCAAGGTTGAAGATGACGCAGTTTTCTGCATTTTTTCAGTCAAAAAATCCTCTCTTTGTCTCTGTAAATCTATATGAGATCTTCACAAAATCTTGAATTTGATGGCTTGCATTTATACCACTTTTTTGACTGGTATATAGTAATTAAAGTTAATACGAAACAATATATAAGAGTAAAATAAAAAAAAAAATTCATGTTTATTTAACATTTAAAAATAAAATTCCTAAAAAGAATGGAAGGAATTTTTTCAATTTACGATGAAGAAATAATATATAACTATTTGAAGTTTTACGATATAATAATTATAAACAACGGTCAATTTGCTTAAATATTATACATATATTTAATTGGCGTTGTTTTTGTTATCCAATGTAACGTTTTTTCCTTTCTTTTGTGACACGCGGATCTTCTACCGGATCCGGGTCTTCTTCTTCGGGTCATCTTCCTCGGTTCCTCCGCCGTAATGTTTCTCACCGCTTCATAAACGACTCTTCCTCTATATCCGCTTCATCGTTCCTGCTGGATTCCACACGTTCAGATCTTCGTGGATTTTGCGTCTTCTACATTCACCGTCTCCGCTTGAATGTTGTCGCCATCTTTTCTCGCTGAGGTCCGTTTCCAGAACACCCACCGCTTCCCTCATGCTTCTGCTTTCGTATTATTTAACTTCTTCTACTACGTGCAATTGTTGACCCAATATCACCAACACGAGGCAGCTTGTGCAGCAACTTAAGAAGTTATGACTACGATGGCTTTTGATGTACCACTTACGCCGATGACAATGGCGACGGCGGCGGATGAGCAGCAGCAACAACTGAAAAAAGGAATCGCGGAATTCTACGACGAGTCTTCAGGAATGTGGGGGAATATATGGGGAGAACACATGCATCCCGGATTCTACGACAATAATGCCGTCGTAGAACTCTCCGACCACCGCGCTGCTTAGATCTGTATGATTGAACAAAGCCTACTTTTCGTATCTATTATTGGTACTATTTTACTGCTCCCCATAATTTGAAAATCGACAAGTAGAAGCTTCCATTACAACACACCAGAGACTGGTGCCCTTATTTCAAGTGTAGATTTTGTTCACAGACTGGTTGTAACGCCCCAATTTTACAAACCATTTATATTACATAAAAGCATATTTTACAAAATTTCGGTTCATCAAAACCATTGTACTTGTTTAAATACAACAAAAGGGGTGTTACAATTACATATCAATCAACCATAAGTTTAAGGGAAATGGATTCAATCAAATACCAATACATGGGGGCTGTATTCAGCTCCACTCCTTCGCACCCTAGGACTTATTTCGCAGCTCCAAACTATCTTACAATTTTGTACCTGAACCTAGAATACATGGCATAAAAATAGAATACGTAAGACAAAATGTCTCGTGAGTTACATGAGTTTTAGACTCAACCATTAAATTTCTTTTCCGATCATTTATAAAAATTTATAACATAAACCATTGTCAAAACTACATAGTATAAATATACTATACATTTTTACTTTTCAAAATCATCTTATATCAAACTTTGCAAAAATAACATCTTTTATACTTTCTTTGACTGGTCTTATAAACTTGCTGGAATTTTTATATTTAGGGCGTTAATCACTATAAGTGATACCCCAAGTCTCTACAGCTAGAAAGAACGGATCAATACTAACAGTAGAAGTGCTGAGGCAGTCTACTTCGCGAAGGGGGTTTTCCCCAGTAGACTCCTTACCTAACCCGGGTAGGTTGGAACATAGTTCCCTTATTAACATTGCTAGCCACAATACCAGTCAAACATAAAATACTTTTCTGGAAACTAAAACATTACTTGCACAAGAAATGGCTAAATGCCAAGCTTTTGACTCAAACATATTTCTAACATAATCTAGGCTATTGCCAGGAATCATACTTTCAAATATAGCAGTTAACTCTCTGTTTAAGCTAGAAAGTGTACCATTTTTGCAAATATTTTTACACATAAAAATATATATAAAATCTGAAAATACTTACTTACTTGCCATGTATCCCAAAATGGATAAAAATGCTACATGTACTCACCTTATAACTCTTGAAAAGTCGCTTAGACGTCCCTCGGTTCTTTACCCTTTTGGTGTCCGATTATTTGGCTTGCACCTATATATGGTATATGATACATTAATTTACATTTTTATTGACTCTATAACATGTTAGAGTCCTTATTATACCATCAATGGTCAAAACAAGTGTATAACTCTTGAATGACCAACTTTAGTTAAATTGTATTTTATACGTATTTTACTACAGTACCCTCGGAGGGTCGTATTTCGATTCCGATAATTTTTTATGAAGTTTTGGACCATATTAGACCTATGTTTAAAATTTGAGGTCAAATGGACAAGTTTTGGACCATTTCTTAAAAATGAAAATCACTTGGCAGGAGACCCTTGAACCAAAACTGCATTTTCATTCTGGCGCAGGGCGCACCGCGCCTAGGTGAGGGGCGCACCGCGCCTGACGAGCAGCAGCCCAGAATTTCCCGATTTTTATGCTACAAATTCCCATTTTCTCATATTAAGTGCTTAATGTAACGCCAAGACATGTTTTATTATATAATTATAATAAAAGGGCAAATTGGTCATTTTACCTTAGAAGGGTAAATTGGTCATTTGGACAGAAAAGAATTTAGTGTGAAATAATATTTTGAGTTTTGGACTTAAAATGTTATAAAAACTGATTTTTGGTCATTTTACCACAAAAGGGTAATTTGGTCATTTGACCATGTGAAGGACCAAATATGAAAAATATTGTTGGTTGTGGCAAAAATGTAAGAAATGAAAGTTTTATTGTAATAAAACTTGGTTATTGTGGCAAAAGTTCAAGAAAATGAACTTAAGGACTAAATTTGCAAATTCTGGAAGTATAAATAGTGGGAATGTTCTCCCATTTTGTGCAGATTTTAGAGCTTACGGGAGAGGGCTTTTGTGAAGGATTTTTCCAGAAAATTGAAGGGTTCTTGAAGGATTGAAGTGTGGAATTGGAATCATAGTATGGAATTGATGATTCCTAAGCTTGAAAGGTTAGTTTTTCAAGTTCTAGCTTGTTTGTTCTTGATGAGTTTTGTAGAACTCAAAAACTGCATTTGCAGTCATGATTATGTTGTTAAGTTGATGCAATACTTCCATTAAGTCATGCTAATAAGGACTTAATTCAAGAAAATGGAAGTAGATTGCTATTTATGATGAATTTGAAGTTTTGGGGTTTTGGAACTAAGAACCTTAATTCTTCATTTTGATTGATTTAGTTGTTTTGAATGGTTGAAAACCTTGTTTTGATATAAGGTTTTAGCCTAGAAACAAACCCCAAACGATTAAGGACTGGATTAAGGACTTAATGGGCTAAAATTGTGTGCTACAGTGCACAAATCGCGGCTGGACAGGAGACCTGCGCAGGCGCTAGGCGCGGTGCGCCCAAGCCACTGGCGGGGTGCGCCCAGGCGCAGTGCGCCCTGTCCTAGGCGCAGTGCGCCCTCCAGGCAGGGGCCAGGCAGGGGATCAAAAACGCTAACTTTTGTTTGGCTTGTCCGATTTAGCTCAAACTTGAACCGTAGGCTCGTTATGGTCTGATAAGTTTGGGAAAATTTTTATATTGAGTTTTCGACCCCTCAGGGGCTCTGTAGATCGATTCGAATGCCTCGGTGAATAGTAAAATTCATAAAAAGTTAGTAAACGGAAAGTTTATTAACTAGGCATTGTTTATAATGATAATGTATTGAACTCTATTGTATTAGAGTTAATTGGAATGGTTATTAACCTATTATCATTTGGTATATAAATGAATATATAGGTATGGGACAAAATGGTTGTGGTGCACGCAAAGGCAAGAAACAACCGGGATTTAAATGCAGCTAGCATCCAGGTGAGTAACCTCACTGATATCATATGTGATATATGATGATTGAATTGTTACAGGTTGAAACAGCTTCGGGGGACGAAAACGACAAGTGTAAAAATATATGTAAAAGACAATACCAGATAAGCCGTGAGTCATTGCGATGACAAGAACGGAGCTGTGAGTCAATACATATATATATACACTATGACACGACAATACCAGATAAGTCGTGAGTCTATAATAGACAAGAACGGAGTTGTGAGTCGAACCTATATAGACAAGACCGGATAAGCCGTGAGTCTAGGCAACAGCGGGCTAACCCGTGAGCCATGGTTTATTTTATGAACCAAACTTATATAGACAAGACCGGATAAGCCGTGAGTCTAGGCAACAGCGGGCTAACCCGTGAGCCAAGGCAACAGCGGGCTAACCCGTGAGCCATAACTAATTCTGGATGCTATATCCAACTGGTGCGGCCTATAAGGCTATGATATTCTGGTGCGGCCTATACGACTATGATTCTGGATGTTATATCCAACTGGTGCGGCCTTTATGGCTATGACATTATTATATAGAAACGGTGCGGCCTTGTGGCTATGATTTCGGGTTGTTGAACCCTAACTGGTGCGGCTTTCGGGCTACGATGCATATGCTAGAAATGTTTTGGTGCGGCTTGTATAGCCATGACAAATGATACGACTTATATAATCATGAGATATGGTATAGTCAGGTATGACTAAGAAAGATGGGACAGAAATGATACAGAAATGATTTGAAAGGTATGCAAATAACAGACTGGATGTGATGAAGTGTACAATAATCTGATGTGATTTGAAAATCACATGATCTCACGATTAGGCCGGTAAGGCTATGCAGTAGGATATGAAATCCTAAGATATATACGGTTAGCCGGTAAGGCTAGCAGTCTGGGTCCGATATCCAGACAGATATACACGTTTGGCCAGAAAGGCTATAGAACGGTATTTGATATTGACAGATAAAATGATAGATATATGTATCATATATAAAGGATTATATATGGATGTATTTATTGTACACGTTATTTGCAGATATGATTACTCACTGAGCCTTGTAGCTCATACCGTTTGTTAAATGTCCCTGCAGGTTAGCATGACCCTGATAAGGGTAAGGATAAAGTCCGTGACTCAGGAAGTGGACTTGTAGATGCTGTCTGTAGCAGCCCGGCTTCAAAGGAGACTATGGTATTATATACTCTCCTTGATACACTTGTACCCGTTTTTATTAAAATATACCCCTTTGTTATGGTTTTACGTAATGAAACCTTTGTTTAAAATGAAAAATTTTCAGGGGTGTTTTTGTTTTAAAAGCCGGGTGTTACACTTAATACATAACTTAATCATTTTAAGGTCATTTCTAGGCCTTAAATAACAACTTACTTTTTGTTTTAAACCATGGAATCATCAATTCCATTCCTTTGCTTAAAACATTCCCGTAATGCCCATTTTAACACCAAAAACCCGTTTGGTGAATTTTTAAGAATGGAATTGATTTTTCACTTCATTTATAACTTATATGACTTAACACCATCATAGAAACAAATTTCAGTCCCATTAACCCATTTCTAGGGTTCTTGAGCTCAAACCCACTTCTATGGATTTTACCAAAATTTATGGTTGGAAATTACTTCTTTGTTTTGTTTTGAGCTAGATAAGGTATATAAATCCATTGATTTAATCCTCATCCTCAAAATCAGGAGGTGAATTTACGGATCATCCAAATCACAACTTGAAGAACTAAGCCAAAATTGTTGAATTCTTACCTTAGAAGCTTGGAATTTCTAATTCCAAGTGTTGACTTCTCCAATTCCTTGCTTCAATCTCACGAATTTCACAAGGATCAGTTCTTCTCCCGTAATCTCTAAAATTCTCTACTGAATTATGATCCTTAATGAGATATTTTCTCATTTTTATATTTTCCATATTTACAAATTTAGTCCCTGAACTTGCATTCATTGGACTTTTGACACTAACACTAAGTTTGGCCACATGAAACTATGGTTCTTACATTTTTAGTCCTAAGTTATAAATAAATTTTCATAATAATTTCTACATGTGGTCAAATGACCAATTTACCCCTTTTATGGTAAAATGACTAAATTACCCTTATAACCATAATTTCTCACATTTTTACATATAACATTTAAATTACACACATTTTAGTTTACATATTTATATTATAAATTTTTGGTCGTTTCACTGGTGCCCTTATTTTTCTGCAATCCTTCCACGTTAAGGTCAGTACCCTAACCCACCCAACCCTCATATTCAGAGGCGGTGCTACGTTATGACCACGGATGTCCCTAGACACCCCTTGGATTCAATTTTTTTAAGAAATTGCTTTCAAATTTATAGATGGACACCCTTATGATTTTGAGATGGACACGAGACTACAACAATTTTTCCCAATTTATCTAACAAAGTTTTAGTTTATTTTACCAATTCATGGAACTAATAAGAAATATGCAACAGTGTTTCAATAATTTCAACACATTAATATTGCATCTTTGAGTCATAGAATGAAACGTGGTTGTATACTTTATATAAAATTCGATTTCTATATGCAGGACGAATGGCGCAACCTTAGTGTAAACAGAGAGAAAGTCAAAAGTTCTATCTTAGATGAAATTACTGCAAACTCACCTCCAAAATCTCCCCAATCTTTATATGTTGTCTCTTACATTGACCATGGTGACATATTTGCTCCTTCCACAATCAAAGTTGACAGAAGAACACCCCCAGAGTTTGTTTTCTTCATATTTCTTTCTTACAATTTTCAATCATCACCTTTTATGTATACATATAAACTTATTGTCATAATCTTTTACCAGTTATGAAGCCATGATTCTTGAGGCTTTGTGTTCCATTGAAGATCCAAATGGGCCTGACGCCAATGCAATTCTTTTTTACAGTGAGGTTAGATTATATTTAATTTGTAAAAACTTGAGAAATCTTGCCCCATTATTGTTAAGTTTGTAGAATTTCATGAATTTCATGAATTCCAGTAATTTATTTTTCTTGGTATTTACACACATGTTGTAGCAAAGGTTTGAGTTACCTAAAAATTTCAAAATATCAGTGACTTCAAAGCTCAAAAAACTCGTATTGACAGGAGAACTTTAGAAGGTGAGTAATTCTTTTTATAAATTAGTCAAAAGTTTGGTGTTTGACCATGTGTTTAAATTTTTTAAACACAGGTGGATAAGCGCTTCAAGATTAAAGGTGCTAAAAATGTGCAGCAAATAACAATAGAAGATGTTCCAAGTGACAATGAGGAAAAAAGGCACCAAACAATTGTGATTCATCTGTTGATACAGAGACAATTGAAGATGCCACGTCATATGTTGTCCATGTTGTTGCTAAGGCTGAAAATTCGGACCAAATTGCCTTGAAGCACTTGAAGAGGTAGATATGATTAGGAAGCTTGTAGAGGAAAATATGGGAATGCTAATGCTGGCTGAAGATCTAATGAAACATGTAAATTATGTTATCTTACGTTTAAGTTTTCATGTAATTCGGCCTTTCCACCACATGTGTTTTCATAATCTTATACAAATTTAACATTCAAGTTTAGTTTCTCTGCAATTTACAACTGTTACAACATCCCATTATTACACAAGGGTACCGTATTTGACCATTCAAATCCAGAAATTGTACTTTGACCTAATACTTTATAAATTCAAAATTGACATGGGTTCTTTTTTCTTTCTCATTTCAGATAGATATTAGAAGGTTTAGACGCTGTGAGGAAAAGGAATGTACATTGGAAGTATGGGTTTTCGTGGCTTGCACCATTTGGTATCTTCCTTACTTTCTCTTCATTTCATTATCTCCTTCATTTTTCGCTACTTTAAATCTAGAATATTCTTTTATATCAATTCATTTAGGTTTATGAAATATTGGACAATTGTGTTGATGAATCACAAGGAAGCTTTGCCTCTAAGGTTAGCCTAAAACGTTAGCCTCTGTGTATCTATGTGTATATGAGAGAGTTCAAGAAAACGAGTAACCAGAAACTACATTTGCTATTTTGTAGTTTGAAAATAGCAATGTGCTTTTCTTGAGATGCTGAAAATAGCTATGCACTTTTCATTGGTTTAAAACCAAAGTACACTAGGAGTTCCTGGAAATATGTTGTAATGTGGTTTTAGAATTGCTAATGGTTTTAGTTATTTGTTTTAGAAATGATAAAGGTTTATAATTGACAAAAATTAATCATCGGTTTATGTGCCTTTTTAATTGACAACGCTCTTTAATTTAATTGACTTCAGTTGCGTCTTATTGACCTTAACAGTCAGCTGCATATTTTTTCAGAGTCTTACTTTTTTTTTCTGTCCAAGAAGTATAATATCAAGACCCCAATACCTCTGATCCAGGTATGCTAATTTTAATGTATTTCCCGTTCTACCCCTTATGTGTTTCAATTCCCTTATTCTTTTTTTTTAATTTCAGATTTTGTCCCTTTCGAAGGGTGAAAGAATTACATCTATTATTCCCATGAGTGAATTTGTCGAAGATCAATATCTTTTAATGCTAACGGGAAATGGATATGGTAAAAAAGTATCTTTGATGTACTTTGCATCCATCAGGTCATCTGGGATTATAACACTTCAACTGGTTTGTCTTCTTTTTATATTGGTCTATTAATAGAGATGAAGATCAAAAAATATGATTATTATGACGTGTAAGTTTCATTAAATTTTTCAGATTCTGGGTTTGATTTTTGATTAGAAGTTTTGTGTTTCTGATTAATTTCTCGATTTATTTCTGTTATTCTAAAAGTCCTCTTGCTAAGTGATTGTTGTCACAAAGGTATTAAAGTTCAAGAGGATGATCTCAACGCCATAGGTAAAAGGATGTCTCGAATGACCTGCAAACCAGGTGTTTGCTGAAAGTCCCAAGTCAAATTACCGTTTTACCCTCAAAAACCGCCAATGACTATTTTAACCATTATATTATTTTCTGATCCTTATAATAATAGTTCAGGGACTACATCAATAATAACTTATAGTTGAGCGGTTAAATCGTCAAAATGGTGAAAGTACATTTGCACTTTTCTGTGATATCACATCTAACAGGTAACCTGCAAGGTCGTAAATGTCAGATCCGGAGATGAATTACTTGAAAAATGTAGATAACTCGCGATGCATTTTGAGACACAAGGAACACCAATCATGATCGGTCAGTTAACTATCCATTATAAAGCAACATACTTCTGTTTATTTGACCAAATTCAGATCAAAATGATTGTTGTACTTGGAGAACTTGGGTTTTCGGGATTGGATTTGCATGGAAACAAATAGTAGAGTCGTGTTGCCAAACTAGATGTGCTATCGTGATTTGTATGTTTTCCATTAGCATCAACTTACATGTGCTAACTACAAAATATAGCAACATACTTCACTCTCGCCTTCAATATGGGCAATGTACTTTATTCTTTACCTTTAATAGCAATGTACTTGTATTATTTTTTACTGATAATAGCAATTGAAACCCTTGCAGTTGAAGCACAAGAGTCTCAAATTTGGAATGACAATAGTGTAAATAGCTATCCAAATAATTTCAGGTAATTTTGCTTTATGGATGCAGTATTAGAAGCATGCCTGTCTACAAGAATAACTTGGATTTATTTTAACAAAGATTGAAACAACCAGTTTAGAAAAAAAAAGTTCCTTCTCTCCTAGCCCCGTGCAAAGCACGGGATACCCACTAGTTAAAGTTAAATAATTGTGATATATAAGCTTGTGATATTTTAATTTTGCTTATGAGTGAAAAGAATAAAAGTGTAGGTTAATGGTCGGGTAAAGAATGAGACACGGTGGTACGGTCACACCGGATGCACTCATATACAACTTGCATGGCAATCCGGACTTTAAGTGTACAAATATTTTTGCATATGGTACAAAACTTACCCTAGATCTAAGTAAAGTTTAAAATAGAGAAAATTGTAAAGTTGGTCCTTTTGTATTTGCTGATTTCTTTGGATATCTTTCAACAACTTCTAAATTTGCGGATATGATTCTTTGGCCAGTTTCAATGTTTCATTGTCGATATGGACTTCCAACTTAGATCTCATTAAAAAAAAATTGAGAAATTATATTTCTTCCTACATTTTCTTCTTACTTATCTTCTTACCTATGTTAAATGATGACAAGTATCTTAAAATATTATTAATTTTACTAAATGTGACCCTTATCATCATTTAACATTGGTAAGAGGATATATGATTTCTCAAAAAAAATTGTTGACCCTTCTACATCCCCGCACATGAGGGTAAATCTGCCATTTAATATATGTAGTAGCTTCTAAATCATTACTGTCATAAAGGAAATAGATTCCACCTATAATTGCAATTGTAATCCCTCTTTTTCAATTGCTCTTTCACATTCTTTCTCCTTCAATCATACCCATTAACATTAAAAAAAACTCAATCTAAAGCAAAATTACAGTTCATCAACTCTGTATTATGCTAACAACGATATTTCAAATGTGGACAATCTAACCATTTGAATCAACACTTTAATACCATTAGCATGTATGGTAAGTTGTTATGTCTCTATTAACTATATGAATCTCATTCAAATACAAGTACAAAATTCACAAGCACTAACTTTTTTTTTGTGATTTTGTGTTCTGATGAGCAAAAGTTAACCCCACATTGTTTTCGATGGTACTTCATCATGATAGGAGGTTTACAAGATTCTTGGGCATAAGATATGTTGATGGTCAAGTTTGGTACATTGATTTGTCTGACATAATTGAGTTTTCAGTTCATGAGATGCACACAATAATGACTGAGCTTGGTTACTGTAGTGGGGATTGATATACAAAACATACATATAATACATACAGCAGAAGCAATACCAAATTAAAATTTTAATATCAAGAATAATATAAATCAACAACTTTCAACCCATAGGATGTTTAGAACTGTACCTCAAAATTGATGATATATTAACAAAGCATATAATCCTCAATGTGTAATTAGCAAAGAGTAAGGACAACAACTGTTAGACATATTACTAAAGCATATTTTGAACATTAAATCCAATACGCTCCCACTAGGTCAGAAGAACAAAAGAAATTAGAAATTATACAAACAATGGTAAGCATGTAGCAACACCCCATTGCCCCCAATCATATGTTAAGACATTGTCACCACAAAGTATCTAGTAATGTTAGTTGTAGGCGATTCACCTAGTCTAGGATGTCTATTCGTTCTAATACTACGGAGCTCTAGTTAATGGATTGAAAAAGTAACCTGCTCACATATCGTTTTCTTGATCTAGTGAAAAAAGTCAATAAGATTCATCGAGGTATGGCCACACACGTTAACTTATTCACTCATTAAGCACCTTAAACAATATCAAACTCCAAGTAATTAAATGAATGAATCTCATTCTTGACATAGTTGTGCTCCTCCAGAATGTCATGTCATATTTGAAAATAGCCTTTATAGTTGCCATGTTTCATATTGGGGCTTGTCATATCTCAACTAATGACATTGCATTCATTCGAAGACCAGGATATATTCTCATGTTTCATATTGATCTTCTGCCTTCTTTTCCCAAGTGGAAATTCTGACCTATCTGGTTTTCTGGTGTTCCTGGGTATGAGTCATTAGAGGGATTCACACTTTGGATCATGTTCATCCTTTGCAAGATGTTGTTCATCAGATTCAAGGAATGAGATAATCCTGAGGTACATTCTGTTTATGTTTTGTTGCATTAATTGTTATGAACTGCATGATCCTGAACTCTGTTCATGGAGATTTCTGTGATTTGATCTTGTTAGTCTTCCGCTGCATGTTGTTATGTGTTTATGTGATCGAATCCCAACAGTCTAGATACATGATGTGTGTATAGCATGAGTCCCAAATTAAACTATCCTCTGTTCATCCACTTCAATCTTGACAAGTGATCAACAACTTGATATTCAGACTGCAACAAAATGAACATTGATGCCAACGTGAACATGAATCAAAGATGAAATCAATATTGTTACCTTCGGAACCTTAATTGCTGAATGAATTGGAACATATGGTGATATTACTGAACCGAAAAGATGAATGAAATGGGACGAAGGGTTACATACCTTCGGATGCCATCATATGGATCATCTGCAAAATCAGATGGTAATATATGATGACGAAGAGAAAGAAACTCATCGGATGGATGGAGTTAAAACAAATGTCTTCGGTTGTGCTAGCATCAATCGGTGATGGTGACCTGGTATCGAAAGACCTTCGGATCTGTCCATGGAATCGTTGAAAAATCGGAGATGAGAAGTAGAGGGAGAGAAAAGCAAGCCGATCATAGATGATGATGATCAAAGATTGTATGAAAATGAAAGTCTTCGGATGGTCCCTGAAATCTGATCGGAGAAGACGAAGAGGTTGAATCGGACTGAAAACGAAGGGGATGAAGTCTTCGGTTGGTCGATGGAGAAGAAGGGTACGACAAAGGCGATGGCTGATGTACTGAGATATGTAGGGAGATGAAATCCGATTGAACTGTGAAGATGAAGATAAGAATGTTTAACTTCATAGTCAAACCTATACCTCAATTTGGATCTGTAGTCTATCCCTTCGGATCACAGCCAGGCCAAATTGAAACCATTTAACTCGATAAAAGCCCATCCGACCCTAGACCATTTTACCATTCGGACACCAGCCCATGTCCAATCAGAATCCATTCAGGCCCATTTACATCAAAAACCAAATCATTAAACCCTTTTAGCCAAATAAATCCATCCGAACCGAAAATATTTAATCCAAATCAAAACATAAAAATTTTAAATAAAACCAAAGCATTTTTCAAGAGGGGGTATTTTGATTGATTTTTACGGATCACACACGTTCTCATGACCATTTGACGGTTTTATGATCTCATTGATCATGAAAATGGGGAGATTGTTAGATGTTTATTGGTCATTTGAGAAGATTACCGAAGATTATTATTCACGTGTGATTGATTCATTTCTTATGCCACGTCATCCATTCCGATATTTAAGAGGGAGATTGTTGGGTGTAACGTTCTACATGTTGATGACTTGGTGGCATGAGGAAGGCCCATTTATGCTTATGGGCTTGTGGGCTTGTGCATCTTACTCTTTATTATGTTTAGACTATAAATAGTGTTTATTTATTTTTTGTAGTCTAATGATTCTAAAAGGAGTGAGCCATATTTTAGAGAGAGAAACACGTCATATTGTAAAACTCATTGATTGATCTAATCATTCGACTAGTTGGAACCTGATTGGTGTTCGTTCTTATTCCGCATTTTGTCAAATCTGTTCTGACAATATCTCCATAATATTTCTGCATGGAACTTTGGAATGATCTCCAAAAGACCATGTCCAAAACATGTTATTTGTTGTAGACTTAGTGGGAGAAAAGTATTCACGTCAACATACCTTATCTCATATAAATGAATAACATGTTACATTGGCATAGCCATCCATACGAGGTCACAGATCGTAAGCGGTTTATGGATTCAATGTTTGCACTATGTCTTTGACATATGTCTCTCTATATGTTTATCAAACACAAACATTGATTCAACACTCAGCCTTTCAATATGGTCATAACAATATGTTTTCAAAGACATATATTTTGTATTCTTTTGGGAAAACAAAAAGGATTTCTATGATATTTATCGCATATCATATTGAGGAAACTTAGAGTGCTACAACTAGCTTTAGTGAAAACCTACAACTTTTTTTTATAATGCAAGGTTAGTTTCCTTAATCTTCCTCAGACAAACTACTCACAAATATCATTAACATCCGTAAAGCTTAAAACACCAAAAACATCATCGTAAAAAGGTGTTTGCAAATACTAAATATTATTGTGTCAAATTCATATTTGACATTGTGGATTTTAATGATTACTTTTGTATATTACCATAAAGGAAATGTATCCTTTGGTCAATGTTTGGGTAAAAAGGAGTCAACAGTAGTCAACCCATGCAAAGTAGTGTGTTTTTTCTTTCAAAATCTTACCCATATTAGGATTTCTAAAACACAAAGAAACCCATGTTTCTTAGAGACATATGCAACTTAGTTTTTATCCCTTGGAAGTTGTATGCGTTCATGGTTCTAACCATATATCAGTTTCTAGAAGTTATAAAAGCTTTCTTGATTGTGAAAAGATCGTAACCTTTCTAGTCTTTGGTAATTCCCAATTGTCGATTGATATAAAGGACTAACTGAGAAATCAAACATTTAAAGTAACATGTTGCTCCTCCAATCATTAATTACAGATCTCAACTGGCTTATTGCTAGTGAACAAGGAAGGTATAGTATATAAACCATGGATTCATCCATGATCGTGTTAAGGCTCCTACTAGCCTCCTTTTACAAAGGATAATGCAGAAGACACACATATGTGATATCAGGAGTTCATATGTATTGTATTAAAAATCTAATGAATGCATAACTATAAATTCATCCCATGATTTCATATTTTAATGAGATACTTTTTTATGACGTCTCAATTCCTTACTTTAGCTAGGATCAGTATAAAAAATAATCATCAGGACGTCAAACCAAAAGGAAAAAAGATTGTAAATTTAAAAATTCTAGTTCCGACTTTGCATATGCATTAGTCGTAACATAATATCTCACCACCTTCTTCTAGGAAGTAAAGTGTCTAGATCTTCCGCGCAGGATCATGTAATTTACAAGAACTACCATTAGATAATTATTGTCAACTTTCCTCTAAATGAAACACTTGTCACATATTCTTGTGGTGGTTATTTAATCAGACTACTTATGATTCAAGTATTACCTTGATTTATTAACATTTATAATTATGTCTTCTGAACATATCTAAGTACATTCAATTTTTGGAAGCATAGTATAAAATGGACACGATGGTAATACATACTTAAATGAAAAAATGCATAAATACTCAAAGTAGTCCTAAATATAGAAGGTTCACAACTAGTCCAAAAAAACATGTTAAATAATGGCATAAATTGAAAGTACTAAACTATTGATTTTAAATTAAAATGTGGTAAACTTCATGATCTCATCAAGAGCGCCCTTGCTCCAACATTCTTTCTATTCAACTCTTCACCACTCTTGAATCTACACCAAATGTTAGTATCTCATACTCAGGAAGAAAAAGGTGAAAGTTGATCATATATTTATACCTAACTTGTTGGTCTTATTATCCTTACCCTTCTTTAATTTTTTTTCAGATAGGATAGACAAGTTAGTTTCCAACTTCTCTTCTTTCCATAGTGAAAACACTTAGAATCTCTTGTGGTACTTTCCTTTTTATTTTAGGGCTAATAACATAAAAACCACTATAGTTTTGCCAAAATCCGGTTTAAGCACTACATTTTTTTTTCTAAAAAAACCACTCATACTTTCAAAAAAATTCGTAAAAAATCACTCATATTTTCAAAAATGATACGTTGCGACCACTATAACAAATAAAAGTCATGATTGTATGCCTCCGATTCGGAACACTTCTTACCCTCGTCGCATTCAAAATTTTGTGGATTCAGTTGGACACCCTATTCATTCAGAACGTGGCCGAAGAGCTGCAGTTACGAAGACCAAAATCACAAAAAGACAACTTTATATATCATTTTCACTGCAATGGAGTTCCAATATTTGTTTCAAATGTCGATATGAAACTTTTCACATAATCTATGAATGAAAATAATACTTAAAAGTTATAAAATAAAATGAATACCGGTCGGTATGAAATTTTTTGAAAGTGTGAGTGTTTTTTATGGAACAAAAAGAAAGATAATGGTTAAACCGGAATTTTGGTCAAACTACAGTGACTTTTATGTTATTAACCCTTTATTTTATTGAGATGTCCTTCTTTGGAAAAACCATTTTCCATTACCTTTTTTTTTTACCATTGCTATTCTTTTTCACTTGCACTTCTCTAATCATGAGGGTTAAATGGGCCTTGGGTGTGTTTTAATTTTAATCATCGAATGCTACTCTAAGATGGACTTCTCCAGGCTAATCATATTATAGCTCATGATGATTTAGTTTTATGATTTTGGAAGACTATTCACAATAAGCATTATTGCTAGTCCAGTTCCTATAAAAGACCCAAGCCTCTCAAGTTGGTCAAATTGACAAGTTATTTATTTATATTACGTCCATCTACAAGAGATAAAGGTTCATATTTTAGTATTTTCGGCATTAGTTATCCTTAGTAAATTGATAACCTTTGTGTTTGTTATTAAACTAATTTTAAAAAGGCTAAGATCCACATTGGATGGATGTTATCATGATATGTTGATCATGCAATAGGAAAAGCTTGATCATTAATGTATTAGTAGACATGTTGTCCAAAGTACTTTCATCATCCCCAAAAGCACCTTCAAGCGAATCATCTAAAATACCATCATAATCGACTTGTATATCAACTTTATGAGCCTTTTGTACCTTTTCTTCATCAATCCAGTCATTTAGGTTTTCATATAAATGATCAACGTATACACTAATTATATTACCATTTTCATGTTATTTACCAATAAATGATATGTAATCATCATTAGACTTCAACACTCGTAAATCATACTTAAAGTGTTCTTGGAACATAATATTAAAGGTTTTTACATGTATCTTGGATCAATCTTTTAACTACTGCAATATCAACGTCACTTAAGGTGATACGAATGGGTCTTTCCCATCCCTTCCATCATGTTAGTGGTAAAGTGGGTGGGATGGTGTTCCTATATCCTACAATTTCACAGGAAAGTTTCTGGATCTTTTTTCTTTAACTTGTATCTTTTGTGGGGACAGTTATTCTACCGTGACTTCTTTATGTACGGTGCCAAGTTGGTGGGACGACGTTCCCACCGGTATCAATACCCCACATCAGCACACCCTGCCTCCATTCCCAAATCATCCCTACATGCATTTTGTCCACCCTTACACAGTTATCAACCCTATTATCGTATGTTAGGGGTTTTGACATATACATTCCTTCATAGTTAATGTCAACTATTATGAACCTTCATTTGAGGACATCCTGAAAAGAAAATAAAAAGAAAACAAACTCAAGAAAGATTAAAATATAGGGGCTCAAAGTAGCTCAAACACCAATACAATAGGTTAAGGAGTGGTCTATTATAGTTTTCCCATGGAACCCTAACAAAGATACTCGATATATGTACATCATACAATTGTACAAGATTTAGGAACAACACAATCGCAATAGTGGATTCTTTCACTTCTGTCTTCCTCTTTAAGGAATTTAAAGGAATAATAGTAGTGGGTTCTTTCATTTCCTCATCTTTTCCTGTACAAAATCACACTAGTGAGTTCTTTCAATTTGTTATTTATTTTAGGATGTTGAAAGTCATCGAGTGTACAAAGGAAACTGGATGGTCTCATAGTTTTTTTATGATAAAAGATGGAAAATTATTAGTTACCGGTGATGTGGAGTCTATGCCAGATTGGGAACTCATTGGTATAACAAAACTACAAATAGTTTGTTTGCTTATTGAATATAATTAGAAGTTTAGTTACTAAAAGATACTAAAAAAAAAGCAAATGAAATATTATTGCCTTATTGGTAACCATTTAATAACATTTTCCATATAAATTACAAAAATTCTCTCTTTTAAAGTTGTATTACTTTATCTATACTACCTTAAAAAGGAAAAATGGTTTCCGAAAATAGAAACTCTTAAAATTAAGAGATCCAATTTATAATACATAATGTACAAATTTTAAAGCATATACATTTTAAATCTTTAAATACATGTATCACATCTCTGGTACTAAACTTTCCCCAAATTTAGGAGTGTATCTCGTTGAAATTGAAAAATTAAGCTTTGAAAAAGCGTATGCACAAATCGGAATATCACTACATCTCCATTCCCTGCTCTTCCCCACCTGTCTCTGTGACCCTAACCCTAAAGCGAATACCCCCTCGGCAATTGGTCACACCGCCACTATCCAACGCCATGACCACCAATTGTTGCCGCCTTCAACCACGTACTAGCAAAGCACCACCAGTAACTTTCTCTCTTTTTCTCAACCGGCTTAGGATTTCTCTTAGTCGTCGTCGACGTTTTTCTCCATCATCGTATCTACAGCTACTAAATACCATCAAACAAACATTATATTTTTGTACAAGGTCTCCATGGCAGACCGTCTTATATAGCATACCATCTTCTTCTCGATCGAAGCGATTTACAGGTTCTATCTCTCTCACCACCGTCCCCTTCTCATCCTTATCGATCGCATCCCATCTTCTACTCGATTGCAGACCGTCTTTTTCTCCAGCATCGTATCTCCCTCACTATCATCCTAAAGTTTATATACAGGTGTGTGTATCTGACTGTGGAAGCTTTGTACATGTCTTAAATTTTATATCCAGATAACTTTTTGATTTTCATTTTTGGTTACAGGTAGGTTAGGTTTCTTTCCATAGATGAAACTGTTTTT
Source organism: Cichorium intybus (assembly GCA_023525715.1). NCBI lineage: Eukaryota > Viridiplantae > Streptophyta > Magnoliopsida > Asterales > Asteraceae > Cichorium > Cichorium intybus. The sequence goes on along the minus strand of CM042009.1, from coordinate 149,152,844 downwards.
GTTAAGAGAGAGACGAAATTCTATGGATCTAGGAATCAGGTAATACGACTATTTAGATTCTGTTTTTGTTTCTATTTTGTATTTTGACCTTCCTCATCTGTTGACAAATTAGTTTATTTTCTTGATTTTGATTTATCTTCATTTGTGTAAAAATGTAAATTATAAGGTTTTGTCATTGTGTTTTTGGTTGTGTGTATATCTGACTGGGTGACTGATAAAACCTTCACCTTCTTTGCAGACACTCAAACAGATGGATTGCTTTAAATTTTTATTTTTTATTTTCTCAATTGGAACATTAATTTGTTCTATTTTTTAGATGATGGTGCTCTGTATAAAACATTTTAACATGACAAATGGATTGAAGGACTGGGAAGGCACTGTTCAATTTTGGAATACTGATTTCCTGTGGACTTTCACCACCACAACACCACCGTCTCTCGGCTATGCCGCCAACGTTCAATCCGCCAGCCTCCATTCTTTCTAGAAAGCCCTAGGCCTGCTACTACTCACTGCCCCTTAATTACCACCACTACTCATAGTTCAAAGTCTGACACTTTATCTGATTCTCAGGCTTGATATTTTAATACCATCGCATCAAGTAGAGAGGATTACAATGGCGATTCAAGTTCCATCACTGATTCTATGACTATATCTCTCAGTTCCCAAATAGATACTTTATGGATGTTGGTTTTTAAGAGATATGGATTAAGCTGTATGGTTAATTTTTTTTGTTTAACTTTTTACTCTGTTTAAATTTTTTGGCAAGGATGAACAAAGATTTGAACAATTTTCTAAGAGATCCAGAATAACTATTGAAGGAAGGATGTTCTGGAGATCCAGACTAAGTATTGATGGATGCGTTTTGGTCCGTTTCTTATGCATCAATGTTGGTGCTCCTCTGATTTTACTTTATAAGTTATGCATTAATCGTTTGCTAATCAATTTATGCATTGAAAGATTGGTTCTTTTCATTTTTGTTTTAATGTAGGGTGAAGACAATTGGGTTCCATATTATGGTAAGATTACATAAGTTTAGTTTGAATAGGCAACCAAATTCCTACATATTACTACTAATTTCCATGAGATAGAGAAATTGGTGCATGTTCAGGGTTTAGACGTATTAGGCAGATTTCATATATTTTTCACTGACTCTAATGTTATTTTTTGTCGAACTTTGTATATCTAATTTTATTGGATATGATTTTGACGACTGTTAGTACATGAGTGTGGTGGTTGGTGTCCCCCTATCTTTAATCCAGAAGCCTATTTTAAAGTTAAAGGAAGCTGGTTGTAATGGATTCCTGGTTCTTTTGAATGTTAATATTCAAGGAGTGTTTCTTCAAAGCTTTCAAGGTGTCTGGATGCTGGTTGTAATGGATTTTTGGTTTACCCCTGCCCCTCACTATTGAATTTGTTGATAATTTTGTTTTCTATTGGTCTATTTGGCCTTCAATCTATTCAGCTTATTAAGCTTGGGTGCCCCCGAAGTAAATGACAAAATATTTTCACTTACATGCCTTGGATTTTTCCCAATCTTCTCTAGGCCCCTTCGCATCTTAAGTTACTGAGTGTGTGGTTATAGCATATTGTCTTATATAGGTTTCTATCTGTATTTCTGTTTTAGTTTCTGGTGTTAGCTTTGTTCCTTAATGTTTGTATTTCCTACTTCCCGCTGGCATCTTTGTTGTTTGTATATAATTTTTGCCATTCAGAAAACAAACTTATCATTATTATTATTAATTTAATTTTTTCTATGTTTTAATGCCTTTCTTATTTAATATAAAAATAACATATTCAATTGATGTGTTCAACTAATGGATTTCAAAATTTCCCAACTCAAACTTTGGGATCTGTATGCATATTTGTAACAAAATAGAAAGTGTCTTGCTATTTATTGCATTTAGCCCAATCTAGGTGCTAAATGAAAGTAATAGCAACTACGATTGTTTCTTGTGGCGTGTGTTTTGTTGGTTGATATAATTCTAATCAAGTTTCAGTTGCTTTGCTGTCCAATTTCATTAGACCTGGTTTGTCTTATATAGTCAACAGTGAGATAATTCGTGCTTTATTTTCATTATGTTCTCTTTTAATAAGAGCAAAAGATGGACCAAATAACATTGCTTTTGGAAAAATATTGATTACTGTGAATAGTGAAGCTGGAATTTCGTAAAAGGAAATGAAAGGAGGTATGATCCTTCCTTGGGGGTAAAATTGTCCATTTTATACACTCCCAGGAGAATGATGTTGTGCATTTCAAATCCATTAGGTTAGATGAAAAATGGCAGCATGCTTGTAGATAACCAATTGCAAAGTAAGTTCCCATTTATATCCTATTTCTTTCTGCAAAGTGACTTGATTTTTGAGGGCCGAGAACCAGATTGGACATGATTGTGGAAAACACTATGCCTATGATATGGTAAGTAATTAAGTATGACAATTAGGTTTTGGCCTTTGAGTTTTTGGTGTCTACAAAAACAACTAAATTTGATCTATTAAGTTTGAAGTGAAATATGGTTTTTTATGAACTTGGTTTAATGTTTCTGTAGATGTGATTGTTTTTGGCATTAATTATAGCTATCATTTTTATTCGTATAATGATGCAAGCGTTGGTATTTTAATGATAGATGTATGAAAGCTAAAGTAGGTGATTGGTATTTTAATGATAGATGTATGAAAGCTAAAGTAGGTGATTTTTTACTGCAATTTCATTTGCTTAATGTTGACCATCAGCAGGTTTTAAAACGCGTTGCTACATGCCAGGATCATAATTGTTGAAAACTAGGAAAGTGATATTTTAGTTTCTATAAATGGTTTGAATTTAGGTGTATTAATTATTAGGCTAAGAAAGCTATGGCATTTGTTGTATATAAACTTTACAGTTTACAAATTTGAAATGCAATTGCTTGTATATTCATGTTCATATTTTGATGAATATTGATAAATGTTAAAAGTGTTGTGTGCTTATATCTACTAACAATTGACAATTTGAAGATTTTGTCAATTATCCTAATTGAAATGAATTTGTTGTAATAATATATAGAAAGGGTTTTTAATAGAAGTCTAAGTGCTGTCCTATAGAAATATAATGAAAAAGATATAAACAAAAAATGGGAAAGATGAACAATTATTGTATTGATAAATTATTAAAATAGAGAATATTTGTTTTTCTGGACTATAATCATATGACTTAATTAAATTAATGACAACAGTTATAAAGACCTTATTATCAAGAATTTTAGTGATTCCTATGTGATAAAAGTAGTAATAATAATGAGAAAGATGGGTGAATCGGATACGTAAATAATAAATTTAAGTTTTTATTATAATAAGTTGATTATTCAAAATCATGAATAATCACATAAAAACTAGAAATTAGAAATTAATAAACTATCGTAGACAACAAACCAACATTAAATTTAAAGCTCAACAAATCCCAAGTTTGTCATTTCACAACCTCCAACTCAAAATTGGATGCTCTACAATCCTTTTACGAAATATTGATCATTCAAATGGATTATGCAATGACACAATATTTATATGCAAGAGTTTTCAATTGAACTCATCGATGCAGAAATAGCAGCTGGATTGTTGTATGCTGAAAAAGAGTATTTTTGCCTAGAATTCCTATTTGTCTATATGCAGATGACATGTTTCCATTTAAATTGAAGAAAAAAGGCAGTTTCCATTTCGGCTTAGCTTTGCTATGAAAATTAATAAATCTCACGGCCAAACTGTGACACCTCATTTCTACTGTTTGCAAATACTATGGTTTTTCGTATAAATACTTGGATACAAAAATACGGTTTAACAAAAACCGATTACTTACATGTTTAAAAAAAACAGTGGGTGTTACAAATCCATACCAAATCTAACCATAGTAAGCAAGAAAGGATTAAACCTTGAGTCCAAGATAGGAGCTATGTGGGCTCCACTCCAGCTAAACTTCATCCAATTATAGCATAGCATTTAACCTGGAATACATGGCATAAAAATAGAATACGTAAGACAATAATGTCTCGTGAGTTACATGAGTTTTAGACTCAAACCTTTAACTTCTTTTCCAATCTTTCTATAAAACTTATGACATAAATATCTTTCAAAGTTTTAAAACATTATCATACCATAGTTCTTTATTCTTTTCAAAAATCATTACATATCATACCTTGCATACCATCTTCTTTCAAAACTTTATAATAGCAATATAATATAATTCTTTACTTCTCAAAAATTATTTTATGACATACTTTACGAAAATAACTTCGTTCTTACTTTCTTTGACTGGTTTTATAAGCTTGCTGGATTTTTATACTTAGGGCTTTAATCACTATAAGTGATACCCCAAGTCTCTATGGTTAGAAAGAACGGATCAATCCTCACCATAGAAGTGCTGAGGCGATCTACTTCGCGATGGGGCTTGTCCCCAGTAGACCCCTTACCTAACCCGGGTAGGTTGGAACATAGTTCCCTTACTAACGCTGCTTGCTACAATTACCAGTCATACAAAAACTTGCTGCTAGCTTGAACATTTCTCATAAACATATAACTTGTGGCTAAATGCCAAACTACATCATTCTATAACTTTATGGCTAGATGCCAAATACATAACTTTCCAAACATATTGTGGCTATATGCCCTTTCATATTTGAAAACATATAAAATTTGTAACCAAAACATACTTCTTAAACATTTTATGGCTATATGCCTATCCATACTTTCAAACATGTATAACTTGTATTAAACATATACTTTCACATATTTGGTTCATAGACCAAAACATAACTTCAAATATAACATTATACTTTCACAAACGAGTTAGAGATAATACTCTTGCATATAATTTCACATATAGAAATTTTATAAGAAATCTTGAAAATACTTACTTGCCATGTACCCCAGAATGGGTAAAAATACTGCATGTACTCACCTCATGTATTGCTAGAAGATTGACTACACGTTCCTTGTATTTATACTCTTTTGATCCATTAGTCACTTGGCATGGACCTATATTTAACATGTTATACATTAACATTAATGCTAACTGACTCTATATAACTCATTAGAGTCCTTATAATACTATCTTGGATCATAATAAGTATATAACTTTAAAATGACCAACTTTAGTTAAACCGTATTTTATACGTATTTTACTACGGTACCCTCGGAGGGTCGTATTTCGATTCCGACAATTTTTCATGAAGTTTCATAACATATTAGACCTATGTTTAAAATTTGAGGTCAAACAGACAAGTATAAGACCAAAACTAAAAATCCATTTGGACTTGGCAGGGGACAAATTTCGAAACTGCATTTTGCTTCTGGCGCAGGATCGCGACCCGACGGGGGTGCAGATCGCGTCCCGACCAGCCCTGCAGCAACCAGAAATTGTCATTTTTATGGTATAAATTCTCATTTTTCCTCATTTTAAGCCCTTAATACACGACTTAATCACTAAGGTTTGTTCCATGACCAAAACCATTCATTTACTTCAAGTTTTTAACCATAAAAATCATAGATTTAAATCATTTTCCAAACATTTCCGTTTTTGCATTTTGTTGTCCAAAACTGAAATTGTCTAATATTAATAATCATTTCTACTGACTTATTTCAACAATTTCCACATATGGAACTCATTAAAACCCCCTGGAATTAATTTGATCATGTAAAATTGAAGTTTAAGGCTTTTGAACAAAATTCCAATTTTTCAACAATAGCAACATACTTTGATGATTTTTAAGATATGTTCTTAATACTTGACTTAATTGGTTTAGAATCATTCTAGGACTAAAATAACAACTCCTTTATACATCTAAACCATAGTTTCTTCAATTTCATCACTTTTGATTGAAATCATTCCCGAAAACTCATTTTCACTAAAAAAATCATTTTAATGAATTTTCAAGAAGGGAATTGATTTCTCATGTCTTTTATGACACTTTAGGCTTATTAGATCATTTACAATCAGTTTCAAACTCATAATTTGATTTATTCTCATAAAATTCCGTTTTTGACAATTTTCACCAAAAATGCAAATTTTTGAAATCAATCACTTAGGAATGTATTTATACATCTTAAGTGATTATTAGAACCTAACAAAACAATAAAAATCACTTTCAATTTCACAAACCCATTTCTAGGGTTCTTGAGCTAAAATTCTCATTTCTTGATTTTTAACACTTTCAATGGTTAAACTAGGTTTAGGTAGTGATTAAGACACAAGTTAAGGCTAGGAATCATAGGATAATCCTCCTCTAGCCACTAGATTCTCGAAGCTACAGTAACTCACTCACGGGAAATGGGTTAAACAACCCTGAAATCAAGTTTACTAACCTTCTTTGGCTTGGAATTCTTCAATTCCAAGTTAGTTGCTTCCAATTCTTCATGAATCCTAGAAATCGAGTCTTCAAAGTTTTCTCCCGTATCCTCTCTAGAACCATCCTCTGAGTTTTATGTTGATTAATGAGATATTTTCTCATTTTTATATTTTCCATATTTTCAATTTTAGTCCCTGAACTTTCATTCCTTGGACTTTGGACACCAACATTAAGTTTGGCCACATAAAGCTATAATTTCTTACATTTTTAGTCCAACTAGAATTGTACTTTTATAATAATTCTTGTATATGGTCAAATGACCAAATTACCCTTCTCATGGTAAAATGACTAATTTACCCTTACAAACATACTTTCTCATAAAATATATATAAAACTTTAAATTATACACACCTTGTTTTACATATTTATATTATTAAATTTGGGGTCGTTACACAAACAGTTCCAAATGTTGGTTTTTTTCTACCGGAATCAGTATTTTTACATGAACAACTTTACCTGACACTCTTTAGAGAAATATCACGTGGCAAAATAAAAGTCTTAATGAAGTCTATCAAGTATTTTAAACAAGCTTGAGTTTACACGTCAAACGTGGTGTATCGAGAAGTTCTATGTGATATGCAAAATACAATTGTAATGATAATTATCGATATAATGTGTTTTTTTTTTAATATGACATGGTTTTATTTTTTAACAAAAAATTAGAGCATAATTTCATTTTGATTCCAAATTGGATCATACGTTATATTTAACCCAAAACGGCAATGTACGTTATTCATAATACTTTAATGGTGTTATATGTAATATAATATATTTCGAAAAGGATACTAATCGTTGAACCGAAGCTATATGCCAACAATAAACTATTGATCGAAAGTCACTATTCGATGTCTGACGAAAGGAAACTAATCACCGCCCGGAAACTATTCACGTAAATGAAATTAATCGTCGCCCGCCGCATTGCGTGGGTACACAACTAGTATATTAATAAGTAGAATCCATCAAAAATTAAGTAACTTTAATTTCCATATAAACGTTGATTTACAATATATTTTATTACAATTATTTGCCTAATTTTTAATCTTTATTATTCAATATGACATTATCATAGCGTCCAAACACCCTTTGTTAATGAGTTAAATAACATGTAATACCGTCAAAACATAAATACCGTCAAAACTTAAAGGTATTTGATACTTGACGATTTCTTTTAGGGTTTGAAATATAATAGCTTCCGGATCTTAAAAGGTGGCCTAAAGTCCAGATAGACCAAGTTATTTTGGGTTGTTTTGAAAATACCATTAACCTTAAACAATGGGCGATTCATATAAAATTTTCAATTAATCATCAAACACCTAAAATATCAACAAAAGTTGATGTAATCTTTCTTGAATAAAAAGTTATGATGGACTATGACCGAGACTCGTCTGAAAATATTATAAATTGAAGGAAAAAAAAAGTCTTAAAATATCATTTAAATGATTATTAATAAATCTTTCTATCTATATAATTCTTATAATAGAGGCCATCCAAGTGATATGGTTCAAGAAAAGTCTTATTCTTGCACCATATTCATTTGAAACCTCTATAACCCTTCATCTTTCAACTAATTAATAGAAATCACTCAAGAGTTTTTTAACATATGATACTTAATTGTTACTTATCATACCTAATTAATATAAGAGTTATATATAATTCACATATAAATTAGATTCTAGCTTGGAGAATATGATGGAAGAAAAGTTGATTTGAGAACACACACACTTTGAAGTTGCAAATGTTTATATTGTATTCCGACGGAGAAACATGAAGAAAACTAAAACAAATTACAAGTCGCGAGGCTAGAGAGAAACGACGTGGTTGCTAACATGTATTTTGGATATCCATATGTTTATATTGTATTAGAAAGAAGAAATGTGAAGAATCTAAAGCAAATTACAAGTTGCAAGACAATAGACAAAGTGCAAATTGGTTCTATCCCAACATAACGGTAGAAAGATATAATACATTTAGTATAATCGCTTATTCTTTGTATATAATGTTTTCCAATCCATATTTATCAAAAAATGGTTTTATATTGTTTGAATAAGTGACCTTATGTTGTTTGATGAACTATTTAGTGGTCACTTTGTTGGTAGAAAGATTAGCATTATTTGACAAGAAATATGATATAAAAGTTGTTACACTATTGTCATGTAAAATATTAAACATTGAGAAAGTAAAAAAAATCACATATATACAAGTAAAAAATTATAGCAACAAAACATCTTAATACTTTAGCAATAAAACATCTTAATGCTTCTATAATTAACATTATTTGACAAGGAAAATGATATAAAAGTTGTGACATTATGTATTATTGTTAGTACGTTTTTTTTTGTTGTATTAGATTCTTACAAAGTTCATGTCAATGTGTTATACTATATTTTTAATGTTGGATTGTCCATATACACTTGACTTAAAATAGATGATTATATTATTTTGTTCGACTTTTAGTCAAAAACTTTATTATTGATACAAATTATCCATTGCGATTAACGTTTTATAATTATTTCTACATTTATTGAAGAATTTTTACTTTCAACATATTGAGTTGAAACTCCTAATCATTCAACATCTACCATTAACTATTTTAGTAAATATAAAATATTATCATCTTAATGATAAACTTTTCGAGTTTTTAATATAATATACTTAATTTTTTTTAATTAATGTATGATGTTAAATAAAAAACCTAAGTTAAACTTTTTAATTACCAATATACTACATTTAGTTTCTTGAGTGAAATATGGTATTAAATGCAAAATCAAAATCAAAATATAAATTAAACTTCAATTGTTAAATATTTAAACATTTAGATTTTTTCACATAAATACAACTAAAATGAAACTCTAGGATAAATAGTCTTAAAATGTAGATAATAAGATTAGCAAAAGTGAAAGTTGATTATTATTTTATAATATATATTTTCTAAAAATAATATAAAATGGTGATAAATAATGTTTACTTTTTTAATCAAATGAAACTAAAAGTTATGATGATATATAATTGTTATATAAATTCACATCATATTCCAAATTCCAAATTCATATTATTTTTATTTGACTACTTAGTCTTTAAATAATTTTTGTATTTTTATATTTTTTTGAAAAAAATAGATAAAACCATTTTCTTTATCTTATATTGTTTGTTTTTATTTTTATGATTATGTTAGTTAATAAGATGTATTTTGAATTTAAATATATAAACCAAGATAAAAATAAATATGACAAAATTTAATTCAATATTATTTATGAACTCAAGTGTATGTCTAAACATTTAAGGTTTCAAAGTTTTTATGAGCAAATTTTTACTAGAGGAAGATATAGAAAGATAAAACTTTCTAATAAAGTAACTTTTTGTATAAATTAAAGTGAATAAGGGATTCAAAAATGATCGAAAATTTTTTGAATGATAAGTTTAATAGAACCATATTCATATATTTTTATGAAATATTTATCAGCTAAAATTTTTTATTTAAAAAATACAATATTATTTTTTGTTAATATTATTGAAGTATTATTTACACATATGAGTCTAACGAAAAAGGACACACAACAATACGTTTCTCAAATACTATCTTTATGTTATAATTATTATTATGTTTTATTTTATATTTATTTTAAATTTTGAGATGATTTGTGTAAATATATTTCCACACATTTTTAACGTTAAACCGTCTATAGTAGCTTACTCCAAAAAGGTGACTATGTTTTTTACTCAAGGTTTGGATGAAAATTATTATTGATATATACGTCATATGATTGATTTATTTTTAGTTTTGTATATTTTGTTTAGATATAAAGTGTTTATGTTTATATTTGATCGTTCAATATATTTTTACTATATTAATTTACTCCTGCGCAACGCGCGGGAATACGCCTAGTTAGTATATAACTTACCGGTTACCCTAAATTTCAAAAAAAAAAAAAAATCCTTACGCTTCTTGTAATTTTTATAAAAAGTAATTATGATATTTTTTTAGGAAAATTACTGATATTAATTTTTTTTCATTTAAATTACTATGTGCCTATTAAAATCGGTTAACTGACTATGATGTTTACTATAATTTCCAATCAATATAAAATATATCGCAATGAACTGTTTTAGCTTGTTTATTTGGGCTGTTTCTATATAAACATTTGTAAATTTTTAACAGATTTTAGGGTAAACATGGTGCGGTTTGGTGTCGTTTTTGGTCAAAACGAACTCCAAACCGCAATATGCGGTTTTTGAAAACCTAAAACCGCAATTTGCGGTTTTTAATACGGTGCGGTTTTGCAGTTTTTCCATGCGGTGCGGTTTTATTTGGTGCGGTTTCGGTTATTAACCGCATAATATAGCGTTGTGCGTTTTTTTCCTATGGTGCGGTTGTAAAACCTCAGAAGTTCAAAATCTCAAAATCGACGCATTTTTTATAAAATTTTGAGTATTTTGACTATATATTTAGTATATTGCCGCTATCAAAATAGAAAATAGAACTCATTTGTTTCTTTGTACTTAGTATAGTAAATCATGAAACAACTAAAGTTTATAACTTACAATAAGTGAAAATGACAAATGGAATTGCCACTATCAAAATACAAAATGAAATTGTCATTCAAACTCACTCTTTTATTTAATCTATAATGTCATATTTAAACTTAATAATAAGTAAATAATACAAATATTATACAATTATTTAATACATGGTAATCGGTGCGGTTCGGTTATTTGCGGTTTTTCCAAAAATAAAAACAACACCGCACCGCAATTTTGCGGTTTTTGTAAAGGTATAAACCACACCATCGGTTTTTGCTTCGGTTTCGATTTTTGCGGTTATTTTTTGTTGCGATTCGGTTTTTTGCTCACCCCTACATTTTAGTAGCAAAAAGTAATGGCTTAAATGAAAAAGAAAAATCGAATTATTAATGTTTTTTTTGAAGATAAAAACTCGTAAAATTTTCAGGTAAAAGCTTGAAACTAGAAAAACTTTCATATTTATTCTTTTAAATGTGTCCAACTATTTGTAGTTTCTTACAATTAAGGAGCTAAAATTTCAAACATCGATGCTAGGCCAGGACCATGCCTATATTTTTTTTTCCATACATCAAACTTAGACTAATATTTAAATCGACAAATTTCATAAAAGACACTAACTTTTTAAAAAATTTCGATTTTGACACTGTGTCATTTTTTTTGTCAATTAAGTCATTAAATTTTCAATTTTTTTCAATTAAGTCACTATGTTTTCAATTTGGTTTCAATTTTGACCATTTGACCGGTCAACCCAGTAGTCAGCTAACGTGGCATGATGACGTGTCAGTCTTTAATGATGCGACACTGACGTGACATGCTGGCGTGGCACCCGAGTGTCAAAATTGAAACAAAATTGAAAACATAGTGACTTAATTGGAAAAAATTGAAAACTTAGTGTTTTAATTGAAAAAAATAACACAGTGTCAAAATCAATTTTTTTTTGAAAAGTTAGTATCTTTTTTGGAATTTTTTCTACATTTTTTAAAATGATAAATTCGTCTTTTTACGTTTTTAGAATGTATAAATATTTTTTTTACAAGTATAAATACGTATTTTTATATTTTTAGAAACATAGATACATTGTCATAAGTATATATAAATGTATATTTTTATGCTTTTAAAAATATAAATACGTTTTCTGCATATAAACATGTATATATCAATAAAATACGTATTATAAAACGAGTTTAAAACTCTTTCTTGACATTTTTTCATTATAAACATGATTTTGATTGATAAGATATGTGATCATATGCAAAACAAACGTGCTTTTGATTGATACGATACGTGATTATATGTAAAAAAACGTATTTTATATTTTCTAAAAACATAAAAATAAGTTTTTGTTCGTTAATTTATGTTTGTTTGTTTATATTTGTTCCGTTATGTTGGTTTAAGTTCGTCCGTGTATGTTTTTTCATTTAGAAGTATAAATACATATTTTTATGTTAGTTTACGTTCGTTCTGTTAGAAGTATAATACATTTTAGTTGTATAAATATGTTTTTACGTCTTTAGAAGTATAAATACATATTTTTATGTCTTTAGAAATATAAATATATTTTTATGTTGGTTTAATTACGTTCGGTTAGAAGTATAATACATTTTAAGAAGTATAAATATGTTTTTACGTCTTTAAAAGTATAAATACATATTATTATATTTTTAGAAGTATAATACATTTTTAGAAGTATAAATACATTTTTTACGTCTTTAGAAGTATAAATACGTTTTTTACGTCTTTAGAAATATAAATACGTATATATACTTATGAAAATGCATGTATGCTTCTAAAAGTATAAAATTACGTCTTTATACTTGTAAAAAATAAATTTATACGTTCTAAAAACGTAAAAAGACAAATTTATCATTTTAAAAATGTAGAAAAAATTCCAAAAAAGACAGTAACTTTTCAAAAAAAATTGATTTTGACACTGTGTTATTTTTTTTTCAATTAAAACACTAAGTTTTCAATTTTTTCCAATTAAGTAACTATGTTTTCAATTTTGTTTCAATTTTGATACTCGGGTGCCACGTCAGCATGCCACGTCATCGTCGCATCATCAAAGACTGACACGTCATCATGCCACGTCAGCTGACTACCGGGTTGACCGGTCAAATGGTCAAAATTGAAACCAAATTGAAAACATAGTGACTTAATTGAAAAAAATTGAAAACTTAGTGACTTAATTGAAAAAAAAATAACACAATGTCAAAATCGAATTTTTTTGAAAAATTAGTGTTTTTTATGAAATTTACCTTATTTAATAATTTGGGCTCTAAACCAAATCAGTATTTCAACAAAAAATAAATGCATTTGGTTGATTGGTTCTAGAAAATTTGACGAATTGGAATTCAATTTAATTCTGTGGGTGTTTGGTTGAAAATTTGGATGAAATTGAAATATTTCTTCTAACGAAGGGACTAGCATATCAATATATAACCCTTTAAAATTTGATATTTGATTTATATCACCCTTTACGTGTTAGCATATCAATATATAAACCCTTTAAAATTTGGTAATTTGTTGTTATCATTGAACTTTATAATTTACGGTTTGGAAAGTGTTGATTTCTTATTTTCATTAGTAAATAAGTGATTTATGTCTTAAAAACCACGAATCTAATTTACGGTTGGGAAAGTGTTGATTTCTTATTTTTACGAGTATTTATAGTTAATTTTCAAATATGCATATGAAAATAAACAAGAATCTAAAAAACCAAGACAATTTTGTCATTTATCATTTTCCACGTTCCACCCCTTTGATACATTTATAACCCGTAAAAAATTATAAAAAATGGAATTCAATTCAACTCTACCAATAATAGAAATATGTGAACCCATAATAGCAACCATGCCTATATTTCCTTACACCTAATATCAAAAATACTTGTAATTACTTCTCACAATAACAATATACTTATATTTCTTTGTCGATTACAACAATATACAAAATAATACTTGTAAGCATTTTACACGTTTCAGATCATATATTTTGTATAGTACAAAAATATATAAGTATGGATGAAAGATAAAGTACATTAAGGTATGTTACTATTTTGTGCAATTTGCCCTACAATAAACTATTCATTTGTTTTTGGTCTAAATCATAAGACAGAGACACTAATGAAACAATATCAAAACATCAATCATTCATTAACAAAAACAAAGGTAAATGATTATTAACAAGGCCATTATTCATGTTTAGACTATATACAATTCTCCAATTGTATCATTCAAGTCAAATTCTTGATAAAGAAATAAGATTCAACGAAAAAATAATCCATGATTGAAAAATATCACCAAAAACATATAAAACAATAATAAATTTCAATGGTTTCCAAACTTGTTCTCTCCACTGTATGTAACATACAAGAAACCATCATCGTCCTTCTTTTCTTCATATGTTGCGGACATAATTGCCCCTGAAAGTAACACCACACTAGTATGTCATATATGACCATCAAAGTATTACCTATTAACCCTTTTAGTCCTCGAAGTTCTTAAAAGAGCAAATTTGCCATTAGACTTAATGATTTGGTTTTATTACACCATTGTGACCTCCACATAAGCAAAGTGCATCACACTGTGTCTATGTGACACTGACATGGCGTCTCTGCATAGTGTCCACATGGACTATTTGTTTAATTTCATTTTTTATTTTGGAAAACCATAATTTTGGAAAACAAATTTTAACTTTATTATTAATTTTGGAAACAAATCTTTATTAATCATATATGATTTATGACATAAACCCTTCTGAACAAAAATTATTTAACTTCAAATGCAGTACCGAATCCTTTAGTCGTAATCCACAAGTCAGGCCCAAGAAACCGTGTCATTTAGTTTGATTTTGGCCTTCATGTTTGTCCAATACCCAAAACCCGATCAGAACTCATGTCCGGACCGGAGCTAGACCGAGACCGACTTCATTGATTCTTATGGACCGAGAACTGACCATATAGTATACTCAGGACTTGGGGTCGGGTTTGATTCCTCTGACCATTTGCTCACCCCTAATGCTACGCGAGGACCATGCCTTAAAATGCCAGATATTTTTTTTCATACATCAAGCTTAGACTAATATTTAATAATTTGGGCTCTAAACCAAATCAGTATGTCAAGGAAAAAAATACCAATAAACGCATTTGGTTCTAAAAAATTTGACTAAATTGGAATCCAATTTCATTATCTGGCTGTTAATTTGGATGAAATTGAAATATTTCTTCAAACGAAGGGACAAGGTTTCGACCTTTGGTATTTGCTTTATATCATTGGCTCCCTTTACGTGTTAACATATCAATATAACCCTTTAAAATTTGGTAGTTTATTGTTATCATTGAACTTTATAATTTACGGTTTGGAAAGTGCTGGTTTCTTATTTTCGTTAGTAAACAAGTTATGTATGTCTTTAAAATGTTTGATAACTCTTTTTCTTTTTTCGAACAGCTGAATGATTTCATAAAGTTAGCAAAAAGTTAACTAAGCAAAACAAACAACATTAAGTCATTGGGTTTTTAAGCCAATCGGTTCTGGAATTAAAGACTTTCTATTTCTATTTTTACACCAAAGAAAAGAGCAATCAACTAAATATCGTTGAGGTGAGCTTTTTCCAAGAGCAATCTCCAAAAACCACTTTGTTTCTATGAGACCATAACACCCAAGAGCAAATGATTACCATCTTCTTCCTGCAACTGGCAGATCAGACAAAGGGTAGAAGGAATATCTAGCCCTTTATTCGAAAGATTCACTCTAGTTGAGAGTCTGTTTCGGCGAAATCTCCAGAAAAGAATATTTACTTTAACGAGAATATGTTTGTTCCATATAGTAGAGCAACTAGCATCGAGGAGATTCACATAATCTATAATGTTCCTGGCTTCTTTGACAGAAAACAAGATTGAGACCGGGCAGTCCAACTCCCAGGAATCATTTTCAGTTGAAAACTGAAAACGACTAACAGTGTCAAATGAAGTCGTAAGCTGTGAAAGCTCTTCTCCACGAGTAATGTCATGTCTCCGGTTCCACTTCCAGAGGTTACCTTCCCTTCTATCACTAATAGAGCATATTTTTATTAAGCTCTAGTAGAAAGAGACGAGGAAAGATAATGTAAAGAGGATGTTCACCGATCCAAAGATATTTCCAAACCCTTGTAGAGGTACCATTACCCACGGTTTTGCTAAAAGATGAGTGAAGAATGGTGTTTGAGTCGTGTAGTTGGTTAATAGAATATCAAACTCCAGGAGAGGTCGAATAGTTAGGAGTATGCCCTATCCCCGCTTCACTGCCATGAATAGTCTTTATAACGTTAACCCAAAGAACTCACTAATGACCTCCCACCCTTTGATCCTAGACATAGAAGATCCCACAGGGAAGCCGAAATACACAAAGGGAAGGGTGATGGACTTGCAACCAGTGAGAGTAGCATATTGGTGGACCGAAGTAGTAAGGATACCAATACCATACCGGTTCGATTTATGCATGTTGATTTGAAGCCCAGAGACCGTGTAGAAGCATTTTAAAATAGAGACCAAGTTTAGAATATTGGGTCGGGACCATTCGCCAAGGAAGATAACATCATCTGCGTAAAAAGATGTGATAGAAGAATGTTCCCGTTTTCAATAGATATCCCTCGGAAGAAACTGACAAAGATATCGTATTCTATAGCCACATGCATCCCTTCCATCACCACAAAAATGATGAAATTGATCGATAGGCAGATTGTTTTGCACCAAATATCAGAAAAACCCATGAACTCCATGATGCGCAGTAGGTATCCCCAAGAGACTGAATCAAAAGCTTTTTCAAAATCAACCTTAAAAGGCATAACGTCTTTTTGGAATCAAAGTTATGAATGAATCTTGTATTGGGCACGGATGAGAGATATGGGTCTAAAATCCTTCGGCTCGATAGGATTCAGAATTTTTGGAATCAAAGTGATGAACGAATCATTGCGTCCCGAAGGGATATAACAATGATCAAAGAACTCGCGGATGTAGCTACAAATATGTCTTTTAGAGACTCCCAGAAAAATTTGATAAAAGAAAAGGTGAAACCATCCGGACCTGGGGTTTTGTCGGAATAGCAATCATCTCTTCAACCGTGGGATGGGTGTCAAGGTGATGAATTTGATCGACAATTAACGACTTATAGTTACGATTAGTGATCCGAGCCTCCTCAAAGGGTTCAAATTTTTCTTAAAATAATTGAAGAATTCCAACTTCACGAAAATGGGGACGTAGCCCACTCGTCATCAACCTTAACACCTTTGATAACGAGTTGGCAACGTTTCTATTTATAATGTCATGGTAGTATTTCGTGTTTTCATCTCCATCTATAACCCAATAAATTTTAGCTTTTTGGGCTAAGTCACAAGTTTCTTTATAATCGATATCAAGCAATTGGGAGTAAAGAGACCTTCTCTCATCGGATAAAGAAGGAGGCCGGAATCAAGCATGTCATCAATATCAACCAACTTGGCTTTGATAATATTTCTTTACACCTAATAGCAAGATACTTACAATAACTTACTCATAATAACAATATATGTACATTTCTTTTCCGATAACAACAATATATAAAAATGAAACTTTTAAGCATTTTACACGTTTCAGATCATATATTGCTATTAAACAATAAAGAAATATAATTATGTCACTTTTACCGGTTAAAAAAACAAGTAATGTATGTTGCTTGTATGGATGAAAAATAAAGTACATTAAAGTACGTTGCTATTTTCTGCAATTTGACCTACAATAAACTACTCATTTTGTTTCGGTCTCGATCAGAAGACCGAGACACAAATGAAACAATATCAAAACATCAAACATTCATTAATAAAAACAAAAGGTAAATGATTATTAACAAGGCCCATTCTTCATGTTTAGATTATATACAGTTCTTCAATTGTATCATTTAAGTCAATTGATAAAAGAACAAGAACCCAAGAAAACATAATCCATGATTGAAAAATATCACGAAAACATATAAATCGATGATAAATTTCAATGGTTTCCAAACGTGTTCTCTCCACTGTATGTAACATACAAGAAACCATCATCGTCCTTCTTTTCTTCATATATAGCGGACATAATTGCCCCTGAAAAGAACACCACACTAGTATGTCATATATGACCATCAAAGTATTACCTATTAACCCTTTTAGTCCTCGAAGTTCTAAAAAGAGCGAATTTGCCACTAAACTATAATGATATGGTTTTGTTACACCATTGTGACCATAATTTTGGGAAACAAATTTTAACTTTATTATTAATTTTGGAAACAAATCTTAATATTAGTGGGCCTCCTTCATCATGGTAATCATTTATGATTTATGACAAACCCTTTTGGAAAACAATTATTTAACTTCAAATTTGGTACCGAATCCTTTAAAAAGTTTATAATAATTCAAGATTAAGAAAAATAAAATTACCTGTCGGTGGTAGTGCATTATCAACAAATATGAAAATGGCTTTTTCAGCACTTAATTTAATCCTTTTACGAATCACATAAACAAATTGACCAACGGTCAAATCAGCTGGAACTAGGTACCTGCAAAATTTCAACCGAATGAACACTTTGAACAATTCTCAACTTCACAAAAAGACCATTTTACCCCCAATGAAAATTATCAACACATACTTTTTTTTATCGATGTTAGGAACATCACTTCTTTCCCCCTTCTCCACAATCACCTTAAAAATCAACAAAATCAAAGTTAACAACAAATTTTTAAGGAGAGATAGTTGAAAATGAACGGAATTACTAAACTACCCTCGAACTAAAGGAGGTATTTAACTTCGAGTAGGAGAACTTGGGCATACTATTGTTTCAAATACTTACTACTAGAAGAAAAAAGTTAAGGGTAAACGAGTCTTTTTAGCTTGAAATCTTTAAGTTCATGCCAAATACAAAAATGAGTTGTATATATATAAACATGATATATCTAAGATTAAAACTTACAGGAATCCTATCGGGGTATTTCTCTCTAATTCTAGCAGCCTCTGCACGCCTTTTTTCTGAAAAAAGAAAACAAAAGAAAACAATATCAATAAAGTCAAATAGGACCAAAATAATGGAGGAAAATTAATAAAATGGATCCATAAATATTGATATAGCAAAGCGAAAACTTACCAAGATCGTGTTCTTGCTTGAACAAACTCTTTGCCATTTCACTGCAAGCATATAACAGGAAGTATATGTTTTTTTAATCTCAAGTGATTGTCTTTTTGCATCATTATAAAGAAAATAATATGCTTGTATAACAAAAATTGGTGTTCTTTTTGTAATTTCCCAGTAATGATCGGTTATTTTGCATAGTTCAGAAAGTTAATAACGCTTTCTTAATTTGATGATCAATAGAGGAATATCTCGATCAAATAATATTTCTGAAAGCCAAATTCAACTATAAGTTACGGTAAATCTTAATGAAGTTCATACGGTGATTCGCAATTAATGAAACTAATGAAGTGATCAGACGGCCAAAATTTTGCCCTTTTAATCATCAGAAACCCAAATATAAATACAATCTTGAAAATGAAAGCAACCCTAATAGTAAAAGTAATAATGTCAAGTCATCAAGTTCAGCGTCTTCAAAATCAAAATCAGCCGCCTGAAAAACATATGATAAACTTGATGGAAACCGAACCAAACCCCAGTAGCATAATCACTCGAGTTTTCCTCAAGATCGCCGCAGCAAGAAATAGAATCGGTCAAACGTAATTAAAGAAGCGATAATAAGAGAGAAGTTTGTAGCGGAAGATGAGAAAACCAACCTCTTCGAAGAAATTAGAGACAGAAACTTGATTGGGGTATCAATTGATTGTGGAGGATAATAAAACTACTTCGGCTTTTGTTTTGCTCCAACGAACTTTGTGCTCAAGAAAAAAGACAGTGAAGGGCTTGACTTTGTAGTTTATTAAAAGTTAATGACGGGAAGGGTAACGAACTTATTGTTTATATTTGGTCATCGAATTTATTTTGAGTTTGATTTATTCATGAATTTTTTAAAATTATTCATATTATATTATTATGACAGGTGATAGAAAGTTTATGCTGATTTAGAATCATACGTGGCATCTTAGAAGACTTGTAAGCATAACGAACTTCTAAAATTGTTCATATATGGTCACCGAATTTATTTTCATGTTTGATTTATCCAATACCTTTTTAAAATTGTTCATATTATACAATTTGATAGAATGTTTATGCTTATTTGACATCTTACGTTGTATCAGAAAACTAAGACATTCTTTAGTTGGGGTTTGCTTATAGTTCAATCATGCAATCTCTTCCTTTTCAATATTCTCTTAAGTTCATAAGTCTTATAGTATGGATTATCTGTCGTTGTAATTGTGGTTTCCTTTATGCATTCGGTCCTTAACCATAGAAGAAACAAGTTAAAAACCATCGCTAAAGGCTTTTTTATAAAAACACATTTCTAAAACCCAAAGTTTATCATCATTGTTTGTAAACCGTCCATTGTGAAACTTTAAATCTCAACACCTTCAAAAAGGTCAATTTACATCTAAACACAGTTTTAAAATACATTTGGCATTGTTAACAATTTGTTTCAGAGTTTAAGATGACACACTTGATCTTAGGGAACAAACTTGACATTTTTATCCCCTATATTTCTCAAGGTTAAACACCCCTTATATATGAAGTTAATATGCCAAACAACCCTAAACATACGTTTTCAAGGTTGGGGAATCAAACACCAAAGATCCAAGCCCAATGAGAAAGCTACATGAGCAAAAGATAAAATAAGGAAGGGTATACTAAGGCCACTCGGCCGCGTGGCCCAATTCCAAATCTCACTCGGGCCGTGTGGGTCATCAAGAGGTCCAAATTTCACTTTCCCATTTAAGCGGGTCGTGCAAACACAATCCACTCAGGCCGCGCAAGTACTATGTGAAAAACTTCATTTCTTAACATATTTGGTCCTATGCAAGTCGAATTGCATCCCAAAGCTTCCAAAGCACTTATATAAGCAAGGGATGGCTGATTTTAGGGGTTTCCGACCGCAACCATACCTTATAACCTTATCAAGCTCATGACTCAAACATTAAGCACCTAATGCTTAATTCCATTCATTTAACAAGGTGTGGAGTCCATCACCAAGTTTAAGGCATTCGTTACATAGAGGACAATCCATACAATCATTAAGGACTTAATCAAATGGTCATCCAAGGTGGATTCATCCCATAGCTCTAAATTTCAATCCTCGAGGGAATCTAACAATGGAATCCCAATTCCATTCCATCCAACATCTTCTAACAAGGGTTTCAATCATTCCAAATGATCGGATTTAGTTAGAACACAATCTCAAATGCATTCTTCCATCCAAAATACATCAAAAGTTCAACTCCCACTAGCTATGAAGCTAAATCCTCCATGTCCCCATTCTAGGGTTTAAATTCACCCCAAAATCCATTCATGGGTTTAATTCATTCATCAAAGGTTGGAATCATTGGGAAAACACTTGGAGTGAGTCCTCCTCATTCAAAACCACCACAATCATCCACCAATTACTAGATTCTCCATATAATAAACAAATCTCCTAATTCTAGGGTTCATAATACCCATTTCACTTAAGTAATTGGATCTAAGTAATCCATGGATTGGATGGTGATCGCACAATGATTGAATATCAAGTAATCAATTATAATCATAGGGAAACCCTCCTCTAACCAAGCATCACGGATTTGGGACCAAGCGTTACCCAAAAACGGGTTTACAAGCTAAGGGAGAAGGAATTTTACCTCTAATTGCAAGGAATCTCAAGAACTTGATAAATCTTTGGACCCAGGCATTCCATCACTCAAATTTTGTTCTATGACCGAAATGGGGGAAACCCCTCTCTAAAACCTTGCATCTTTCAAGATATGGCATAAATAACCCTTAGAGTTTAAGTCTTATTTCTAAAAACTCCCAAATGATCAAACCCCTTTAAATAAAGTCTTCATCTTCAAATTTTTGTCCCAAGAAACTTAATTTATCTCCAACTAAGTCATTGACTAGGTGAACACTAAGCCTCAATTTGGCAATTTGGCAAAAATGGTCACTTTTACTAAATTCTTCACAATTTGGTCATTATTATTGGTTTACGCCCCGTTCTCGAGTTAAATTTTGAAGAGAAATGGAGAGAAAGAAAGAAAGGGAAAATAAGGAAAGGGAAGGACAGAAATGGATCTTTCCTATTTTCTCTTTTCCTTTCCCTCCCGATCATCCCACGTTTGGGGGGATTGATTTTAAGAGAAAAAAGCCTGATTTTTCCTTCCCTTCCCTTCCCCTCCCCTTCTTAAAAAAAACTTAAGGACACACTTTCTTTTCCTTCCACCCCTTTCCTTCCTTAAAAAACTGGAGAACATGACTTTCTTCCCCTTTCCTTCCCTTTCTCTCCTTAAAAAATCTCGAGAACAAGGCGTTAAGGAAATATTTGACTTAATCTAAGTTTCTACATCAATTCCTTCATAATATTTTCTAAATATTCTAAGTCCTTGACTAGTCAAATCTCAATGGTTAAGTTTGGCCAAATTGGCAATTTTAGTCCTTATGACAGAATTTCTCATTTTTGGGTTAAAATGGATTTTAAATCTTCAGTCGTTCTTTAAAACTTTATTTGGCTCATTGATCCCTGTTATAAAAATATAGTAAAATTTTAAATTTATTATTTTTATTTGTTTCCTTTATTTTCAAAGATGAATTTTATTTTGTCGATTTAAGCCCAAAACTCCTAGGCCAAAATGCGGATGTTACAGTTATCCACCCCTTAAAAATGATTTCGTCCCCAGAATCACCAAGAAAGAATAAGGTGTTAGTTTTCCCGAAATCTCAAAAGTTAACCATTTTTTTAAGTCTCAAACATTATAAAACTTGGAGTACGTTTAATCTAACTTTTGTCCAAAACCACGTTACTTCAAAGAATTACTTATCCAGATTTTTCTTTTCATAAGACATCATTCTTGAAACATGTGAATGTTAAATTTGAAATCCTTCTCAACTTGACCCTTTATTTTTACAAAAGTCAAACACTCAACTTTGTGATTAATGTCTTTATGAGACTGTTCCTTATGAAAATTTAATTTACTTTTATGAAAAGTGTTCTCTTAAGTTTTGAATATTTATAATAAACAATAACTTTTCAATTCATTTTTGGGAACACATCTTATAGAAAATCTCAACAAAATCTCAAAGAGATCATCAATCCCAGGTATTAACTACCGACTCATGATGGCCCCTTTGTAGTTTATTTTTCATAAAAGTCTTGCATTTTTGTATGATATACTCGCCCAAAATGATTGGTGAAATTTTTTCAAATTTTTAACAACACCCTTGGAAATAGATCAGCCTTACATCGCTTTTATGTTCTTATTAGGGAATGTTGTGTTTTCTAACTCACCTTAAGTCGATGGATGGTTTTAAAACCTATGACTTCTTGTCTCATCGTGCACTCATGTCTCTTCATTCTAAGCATGAATTAGCACCTCATTACTACAATAGGTTCCTACTAGTCAACTAAGACATCACTAATTATTGGGGAAGCCAATAATTTAAGTCCCTTTTTTGTCTTACTTTAAAGTTTCTTTAGCTCAGACACTAAGGGTACAAACCACGCTACTCTTACATACACAATTAGTCTTTTAAATCTAAGGCAAGGTCACAAGGTTGATGGATCTTGTATCACTTGAAGGGAAATGTCACGATGGTACTACTAAGGCGAGGAGACTGATAACATCTTAGACGATTGCAGAAATCTTCAATCAGGGTCAACACTCACATGTTAAATTATTAATAGGTCACCAACATGAACACCAAAGGGATAACAGACGGTTGCATAGGAGATAAGGGTAAGGAATAAAGGTTTAAGGGCTGCGACAATAGAATTTCCTCAACAGCTCCAAGTCTCCAACTACTTCTCCACTCACCAAATGTAACGACCATTTTTATAAAAAAAAAACCGTTGTGAATAGTAACTCTGTCGTGAATAGTAACTCCGGCGTGAATATTAACTCCGTCGTGAATAGTACTCTGGCGTGAATAGTACCCGAGAAATGAAATAAGCGCTTACCTCGTGATGACGTCAACGATGATGTCGTGATGACATCGACGATGATGTCGTGATGATATCGTGATGACATCGACGATGATGTCGTGATGATGTCGTTATGACATCGACGATGATGTCGTGATGATGTCGTGATGACATCGTGAATAGTGTTTTCAAGCCCTATAAATAGAGGCCCAACTTCTTCATTTCAACCCACAACAAACACCAAACAACCTTACGATATCGAGGAGTGTTCTGGTGAGGAAAATAGGTCGGGAGGAGTTAGGAGCGAGCGGTAGCTGGTAACGAGGTGCTCGGGAAGTGTTGGAAGAGCGGAACGGGAAACGTGCCAAGGCTTTGCGAAAACGCCAATCTTAAGTGAGTAATCACTATTGTATTTCTCTAGTAGTTTATAAGTGTTAAGCTATAATATGTAGAGGTTATACTATTCGTAATTCCAAAAATAATACCGAGTGATTTACTTACGAGGATGGTGTCTAGGCCGATTACTTGGGATCTGGTTGTTGGATTTTCCGAAAGGCTAAAATGCTGAAAGGATCCTGCTGACGTGCACGCAGAGGTCGTCATGCGGTCAAAAATAAGAGATAACCTAACATACACTAGTCTAGTGGAGTCAGGGTCGATCCACAGGAGCTACGTGGTTAGCCTAGATGAGAGATTACCAACTGATAGTGTCACAGCTATAGTCGGAGGAACTAATTTCTATCTTTCTATCTCGAAACAATATTCAAACACACAAGCCAAGCTTAGCTATGTCCAAATGACCTAGTTACTTTCTGAACTCAGAAGTACATCTCTGAATCAGAAGCAATTGAAGGCATTCAAACTAGCAAAACCGAGCATAGCATAAACTAGCTAATAACTAAGGTTCTACTTGAACAATTACTAGCCAAGATTAAATGCTAAACCTAACCAAGTTAGTTACTATTTTCAGCAAAGGAAAACAGTCCCAACCAAGTCACAAACACAATCCAATCACACACAAACAATCGAACACAAACTAACATCCAAAATACCGAAAAACCAATGTTAACATTAACCGAATGATTTCATTTACTCAAACCAATATCCAAACATCAAATCAGTAACCAAATGTCACTAAAAACAGAACCCTAAGCTGAAGATCGATGGTTGTCACACCCAAAGATTCAACTCAAAGCTTACAAACGTTTAACTAAAAATGAAATAAAATCTAAAACATGAAAATACCAATTAATGGCTTCTGAAATGGAATCCTCGAGTCAAAGAGCTTATAGTTGCAAATTTCCCGTGACCGCGCCGCGCAGAATGGAAATCCGCGGCGCGCGTACTTATCCGTTCCCCGTTTTTTCGTCATTCAAAAGTGTATTCCACCGCCTTACTCCCGCGTCGCGCAGAAGAGAATTCCGCGGCGCGCGTACGTGTTTCTCTTGATTTTGCATTCTTTCCATACTTTTTCCTTTTGTACATCTTTAGTCCCTGTTTTTACTCTTTTTCTCCAGACAAGTCCTGACACGAAAAGTGAGAATACCCATGTATATTTGATATAATTTTACCAAGAACAGGGCTCAACAACGCCTAAAATACTTGATATCACTAGGCGTTGTCAAACACCCCACACTTGTGCCTTGCTTGTCCCCAAGCAAGAGAGTTTTTAACAAATTATAATAGAGAATCGAACAATTTTTTATTGCGTTTAGTTTCAAAGTTTATTGTCCCCCGAGTTAGAGTGGAATAGTTCGTGAAAACATAATTGAGTTGTTTATTGGAATTTATGGCTTTCTAGAGAACCCTTGATTACAAACTTTCTGTCCACAATGAAGTGTACTTACTCGTTCAGATTCTAAAGGCCATTAAAGAATTGTCCATGACTTTCGATGTTGTCCGTGTAGCGAGCTTTCAGAAATACCATCCCAGACCAGACGATCTTAGGTGGTAAGGTGCGTAAGGCCACCCATTTTAGACCTACCGGCTCGAACAACAAGGGCCACAGATTGACTTTTCCTTCCTAAATTCCAATCCTAAAACAGCTCAATCTTCTAAACTCGTAAAATTCAACTTATTTGACTAACTAATAGCATGATCACAATTAAATAGTATTTCTTGAAAAATACTAGTGCTATCACAATCACAAACCATTCATTTCAAAATTGCAATTCATTAAAATTTTTGAAAAAGTTGCTAAAAATTGAAAAATTGATCATTTCTGCAAAAGATTTCAAAAGTTCTCTTTCGACCGTCCACACCCCACACTTAAAACCATACAACGTCCCCGTTGTACAAAAATTAATTCAAAACAAGGGAGAAAGAGTTACCCCTTTTTAGACGGTAAACTGCTTGGTGCTCAATATCACAGGTATAATGCATGTAATCGGATCCCTTATTCATATGCTGGAGTTGTAGCGCTACAGTAAGACACGCCGGTGGTCAGGACAAGTGGAGGGGGCACGGTGACCCCACACTTGTCTGAGACAACTCCCTCTCAATTTTTGGTATATCATGCATCACTTAACAAACAATTTAAAAGCACACATGACAGAAAAAATAATATACAGATAGATGTGTCATAAGTTTATACATATATCCCAAAAATATAAAAAGAAAAGAAAAGAAAAGAAAAGTACATCAATCACTACCCGGTGGTCTGGAGGATCCAGCCTCGTGATCGTGGGACCTGGCTGGGAATGGTCGGGGGCGTCTACCCTGTGCTGATGTGGTCTGGATAAGTACCTCCCCGATCCACTCGAGCTGGTCCAGGACTCTCGTGAGCTGATCCTAAATCCGCGTGACCCTGGCCTCCAACCGGCGGAGGGCTGATGGGTCATCCTGCTGTGGCTGCGGCTGTGCCGGCTCTGGTGCTGCTGGCTCTGGTCTCCGGCGTCTCCTGCCGGGCTGGGCATATGCAGGCTGGGGTGCCTGAGGAAGCTCGGCCGGTGCCCGGATGTACTGCCCCGGTCGCTGCTGCTGAATGAACAGCATCCTCTCCAACGTGCGTGCTGTAGTGCGCGACGGAGGTAGAGCAGTCAAGGAAGCTGCCACGGGGGCAGTAAGAATGCCATAAGAGCAGGCCAGGCGGGTGATGAAGTACCCCCTGGCTAGTGGACTGCTGGAGGAGGCGCCGGTCGCGTGGGTGGAGAGAGCAATCGCGAGGGTGTAGGGGAGATGGAGGAATCGGGACGGATCGAGGAGAACCCACAAAAATGTCATGTCATCGCCCGACACCTTCTCGCCCCCCTCCCGATGCATGATGGAGGTGGAGACGATCCGGTGCATGAGGCGGTGAAGTGGATCGCGTAGGTAGCTCTCCCTCGAGGTCCCTGCCTCGTACATAATGTTGGACAACGGTGTCCAAACCTCCATGTGGGGAGGGCGCTCAGGCTCCCCCTGAATGCATGACCCGAAGAACCGGGTGAAGTAACGGTGCTGGAGGTCCTGCTCAGTGTAAATGCCTGTGCGCCTCCCGAACTCCCGGAGGTTGCACTCCCTGTGCACACCTCCCAAACGAAAACGCACCAGTCTAGAGCGTGGGTCCCCCGCCCGTGGTGCGAACTGGATGGTGGAGATAAACTCCAGTAGCAACTCCGTGTAGACCACGTCCTCGTCCGTGGCCATAATCCGGTCCCAGCCACGGCACGTGAATGATGCCTCCTCGTGGGTCCAGGTGCGGTGCAGAAACGGCTCGATCGCACCCCAGAGCCCTGCGTCTCTAAGAACATCTCGGTCTATAACTGTCGCCTCGAGAACCCGGCGACTGGTCAGTGCATCCCGTCGTGAAATGTACTCCACTGAACTGTCAAGTCCCGCAGGAAACTGAAGGAAGGCGTGGTCTAATCTGAACATCGTCTGCAAAAAGAAAATACGGCCACAAAACAAAATTTTTGCAAAGGCACGGCCCAAGAGCCAGGGCGCGGCGCGGCGTACGGCTGTTTCAAAACCCCGATCCAAACTCTCAATTTTACCTGCTAAAACTCAATCCAATCATACCACAAGGTAGCCTAAGTGCCGACTAGCTCATCTAGGGTGTCCATTTGGCAAAACAAACACCCGATGGGCTAGCATTAGCGATTCTAAGTTTTTGAACTTTTTGGAATAAAACCCTAAAATTAACTACCTAATAACTAGTATAAACAGCTAATAAGTAGTTAAAAGAGCATACCTTGGTAATAGAAACACAATAAGCAAGAAAAAATGCGAGAAATTTTTGATCACCAGAGCTCCGAGTCGTGTGGGTTGAATTGTGAGCCGCGGCTCACCGTATAAAGGCAAAAAACCGTCTGATCGTTTTCCGCGGCGCGCATTTCCCATTTCCGCGACGCGCGTGTCGCCAAATCAACCCCTGCGCATCGGGTTGAGTTTCGAACCCGCGTCGCGCAATTCAAAAATCCGCGGCGCGGTCTTGAAAATTTCAAAACTTTTCACATGACCCCACACTTGCTTCAGACCACTAGTGCCTACAAAAGATTGATGTATTTTCTAAATTAATCCTAAAGAATTATAAAACCTACCTATGACACGATGGGTTGCCTCCCAACAAGCGCTAAGTTTAACGTCTTTAGCCAGACGTGTTGTTCCTACTACAGCTATGGTGGATCGTATGCCTTCCTTCTTTGCTGATTTTCAGTCACCACCGTCCCTTTGTTGACCCACTGCTCCTCAAACTTCCCTGGGTCGAATGGCTGGTTGGTTCTCCTGTTGCTGCCCAGTTGCTGCTTTCTGCTTAATTCCCGTGAGTGCTTAGAGGTAGCTTTGAACCTCCAAGCTCGGTCCTTCCTTCTGCATCTCTTCAAGGTCAAAGGCTTGACATGAAGCGCGCCCATTGACGCTCCCAGTAGATGTTCCATACCTCGTTTGCTAGTGTCCCACATGCTATCTTCAGGTTGCAATTTTGGCTTGCAGTACCAATGAAAATTTTCCAACCGACTAGGATTGAAAGGCAATATATAAGGATGCTTCTATATGTCCTCATCGATGGTATTAATCACATCTAATTTTCCATTCATGAATGGATCATGAGTGGTGATAAAATCATGTTTTTTATTATTTTCAAAAATTAATTCGTTAGCATTAACTTCTTGATCATCGTCCAACAGGTGGGTCGGGACCAAGAGTGAGCGACTGGTTTTATCTGATGGTGGTACAAAGTCACCCATCATCAGATCCTTGCTTTCAACTTTCTCAAAATTTTCAAAAATCATAGGTTCGGGGGTAGTATTGTCATCTACACCCCCTTCCTCAAAAACATCAACAATTTCAACAAATTCGGGAATTGTTGGGCTGGGATCTGTATTGTCACTTACAGTCCCCTCCACAACATCCTCATCAACCAAATTGTCTGATGATGGTACAGATTCACGCATCACCAGATCAACATTTTCAAAAACATCAAACGCTTCAAAGGTTGCTGAGTCAGAAGTAGCATTGTCACCTACAACCTCTTCCTCAACAACCGTTTCGACCATCTCAATGGTCTCTTGATTTTCCCACAGTGCATGCCCTTCCATCACATATTCAGGTGATGCAAGTTCACACACATTATCATTGGTGTAAAAGTCACTCACCTCCGGTTTTGGCGAAGGTGGTGAACATTTCCAACTTTCCTCTAACCTATCTAAAGAAGCTTGCACTTTTTTAAGAGCTTCAGCCTGGTCCTTCTGCTCATGGTAGTTGTTATACATGAATACCCAAAGTTGGGCCCAAGTTACAGAATTCTCAGGCTGAGATGACTCCTCGGTCCGCCATCCATTGTCATCGAATGATCCATTATAACAATCATCCTCGTAATAGGTGTCGGCCGGATAACAATCATACTGATCCAGGTACATGTAATCACTCATCATAAGGATGCACACATACCAAAAATCAGCAAACTAAATTCAAACATAAAAATCAGAAACTAAATCCTACTACTCACCTAATCTAAGCTCACAGCTACCCGGCAACGGCGCCAAAATTTGACGTGCACGCAGAGGTCATCATGCGGTCAAAAATAAGAGATAACCTAACATACACTAGTCTAGTGGAGTCAGGGTCGATCCACAGGAGCTACGTGGTTAGCCTAGATGAGAGATTACCAACTGATAGTGTCACAGCTATAGTCGGAGGAACTAATTTCTATCTTTCTATCTCGAAACAATATTCAAACACACAAGCCAAGCTTAGCTATGTCCAAATGACCTAGTTACTTTCTGAACTCAGAAGTACATCTCTGAATCAGAAGCAATTGAAGGCATTCAAACTAGCAAAACCGAGCATAGCATAAACTAGCTAATAACTAAGGTTCTACTTGAACAATTACTAGCCAAGATTAAATGCTAAACCTAACCAAGTTAGTTACTGTTTTCAGCAAAGGAAAACAGTCCCAACCAAGTCACAAACACAATCCAATCACACACAAACAATCGAACACAAACTAACATCCAAAATACCGAAAAACCAATGTTAACATTAACCGAATGATTTCATTTACTCAAACCAATATCCAAACATCAAATCAGTAACCAAATGTCACTAAAAACAGAACCCTAAGCTGAAGATCGATGGTTGTCACACCCAAAGATTCAACTCAAAGCTTACAAACGTTTAACTAAAAATGAAATAAAATCTAAAACATGAAAATACCAATTAATGGCTTCTGAAATGGAATCCTCGAGTCAAAGAGCTTCTAGGTCGATGTTTTCACCAGGTCTTTGCTAGGGTTTTCGGCTGGAAATGCCTCTATTTATAGTTGCAAATTTCCCGTGACCGCGCCGCGCAGAATGGAAATCCGCGGCGCGCGTACTTATCCGTTCCCCGTTTTTTCGTCATTCAAAAGTGTATTCCACCGCCTTACTCCCGCGTCGCGCAGAAGAGAATTCTGCGGCGCGCGCACGTGTTTCTCTTGATTTTGCATTCTTTCCATACTTTTTCCTTTTGTACATCTTTAGTCCCTGTTTTTGCTCTTTTTCTCCAGACAAGTCCTGACACGAAAAGTGAGAATACCCATGCATATTTGATATAATTTTACCAAGAACAGGGCTCAACAACGCCTAAAATACTTGATATCACTAGGCGTTATCACCTGCCACCCCAACTAATCTTCTACCTGGCTATCCTTTACTTGATAAATCACGAGGTATCATGTTGGAATTATAGAAGAGTTTAATGATGCAACTATAAGATAGTTAAGAATTAAATAGAGATAAATGCCTTACTGTGTTAACAGTTAAAGAGGGAATACGAAGCAGAGATAAATGCTGTAGTCGACTATAATCAGGTGAGTTTCTCACTACATGGTGTGGACGTTATATGTCCTTTACCGTATTTTTGTGTGCTTATAAGATCTTTATAAGATGTTGGCAAATAGTACCAAGTTGTGTGTATATTATTGATATATATATCTTTCTGTTATAATTGTATGGGTTGGGTTATGGTGTGTGTGGGCTCGACGTACTGAGTAATATAGAGATACGAGCAAAAGACACTGAGCAGATACGCATGACTCGACGTACATGGTATGTGCGGCTCTAAGTGCTGAGCAAGGAAATTAGATTTACTGAGCAGATACGTATAGGAGGTTATAATACAATATGCTGGGTAGAGCATTATATGTGACGTGTGGTTGTATTTTTCCTGTTAGGGGTAAAGTATGTGTAGCTGATATGCTGTGTAGTTGTTGGAACTCACTAAGCCGTGTGCTTATCCTTTCCCTTTTAAATTACCATTTCAGGTTATACAGGTGGAAATGACGGACAGGCATGACGGGTACACACTGATGCTGCTTAATTGGGTATTCATGCGTGAATTGATGTTTAAAATGATTTCTAAATATCTTCAAAATGTTAATTATTGAATAAATTGATATTTATTTAAATGAAGATGTTTTATTAAAAACCGGGTGTTACAAGTTGGTATCAGAGCCAAGGCTTGAGTGAATCAGACTCACTTGATGGGTTTTGATCTCAAGCTTGAGACTTAAAAGTTTTCTTTGAAAATATTTTTACAAGAAATTATAAGTTGTTTTTCGAGTAAGGGATTAAATGAATGTTGTTGCAAAGACGCAGTGTGTACCGTCAGCCGACGTCAGTGGGGAAAAGGTTAAGTGCTTAGTCTTTGTTGCTATTTCTGTAATATATGTGTTCTTAAATGCCATTAAAGTGTAGGCGGTAGGAACTAAATAGTCCTAGAATTTTTGAGTTGGCCAAGTTGCATGTTCCTTGATAAGTGATATCCATAAGGTAAATCCTTTTATGTGAAAAATTTTCTACGACTATGTTCGTAAAACAACCTGGGGTATAGGTGGTAAAATTATCATGAGAAGTGAATTGGGGACTTCTGGACAAGTTCTGAAACGAACGAGGGTAGGTGTGGAATATAGTAGTAGAGCTCCTACTATTGAAAGCACAGGATCCGCGTTCGAATCGGAGTTGGTCGTAAGGAATCCAATACACTAAGGGTATAACTAATTGGTTTATATGCTGATAAACTGTATTTGTCCATTCTATTGATTGTCAATCATAGAGTTTATTGGGAACAATTAGGACGCTAGAGATTGAGAATCTAGTGACGTTTCATAATTAAGTAATGAACAGTTGATGAGACTATAGTGGATGAGGTGTGCAAAAGTGACACATTAAGTCTCTTCGTTACTAAAAGCACAGATAGTGGATAATAAAAAGAAGATGTTGATTGCTAGAATAGTCGATTTTGATTGACTATAAATAGACGTTATGTTATTTAGAGACTAACATAAGTAACAGATTCCAGTTATGGAGATATATGTGAGGCTTCCAGGTCATCTGCAGTTGCTGGTTAACAAATTTTATCTACAAGGAGTGTCAGACGACTGGAGTATGATGATGACGAAGGTTGAGGATGTATGTGATCGTATTAGTAGAAATTGGAATCCCGTAGATGGAGGGAATAATTTGGAAGAAGACATACATGAACTAAAGCAGTATATAGATGTGAAATGTATACGCACAGATATACGTGTACATAGTAGAAATATAAGGTTTTATACATGGTGTCGTATGTTTGCAGAATTAGAGTCTTATCCATTCCAGTACAAGAGGTGTACGTGTATACGGAATGGACATATAATAACAACTCGTGAAAGTAGGGATGATATAGTGGTGTGGCGTAAGGGTATTCACATAGGTAGTGAATACTACCAACGTGTGTATCAGAGTAAGTTAGATGTAGCATATCAGTGTATCATGTACTTGAAATCTGTTAGTATATGAAAATAATGAGTTGAGGAAATATTGCTAACCGACCAAGATGACTGTCTTGTTAGCATATGTGTGTTAGGTGTATATGTTTCATAAATGACTAAGTGAATACCTCTTAAGTAGGTAACCCGTAAGCAAGTAACCGTGGATAAACTGTGTCGGTAGTTGGTTGAATATCTAGTTGATATTAGCTGTGCGGACGAATACATGAGTATTAAGTGGTGACAACCATGGATATGGTATCATATTGTGGGTGGAAATTTTGTAGTTGTATGTGGAGGCTGAGCTGATATGAGGATTCTTGGTGTCACGTGGTTGGTTGTAGAGTTGTGCAGTCGTATATGTGTTAACTGTTAAGCCTTTAAAGCGAAAAGCTGTTTATTCTGTGGGGTTACTTATACTTGTAGTTGGGACCACTTATTAGGTGGGGCTACTAGTATTGTGGTTGGGACCACTTATGCTATGGGGCTACTTGTACTTGTGGTTGGGACCACCTATTCCGTGGGGCCACTGGTAACTTGTAGTTGTGACCATTTATTCTGGGGGTTAATAGTACTTGTGGTTGTGACCACTTATTTAGTGGGGCCACATTTGGTAAGACCACATATGTGTTGTGGATCTTATGAGCAGTAATTGTGGTGGGACCACATACAAGTGTTGTGATGGCTTTATTGGCTGGCAGTTCTAACACACATACAGTTGGGTGTTTGGTGAATAGCTGAGCTGTTGAAGTTGTGAAAAGTAGGGGTTGTGATATGATATGGTGAACATGTGACTATACGATGCATAACAAGTACCTTGCATCCATGATGTCAGTATTGTGAGTATATGAGATTACGTAACGAGTACTTTGTAGTCTCAATAGGTTGGCCTAGTTGATTAGAGGTGGTTAATGTGCCAGGATTGTGGTAATACCTTTTGGGTTTACTAATACAACCGTATTGTGTTGAAATAGGGAATGATTGAGAGAAAGAATAAGTGTATGCCAACGCTGGAGATTCCGGGGACGGAATCTTATAAAGGGGGGGAGAACTTGTAACGACCATTTTTATAAAATAAAAAAAAACCGCTGTGAATAGTAACTCTGTCGTGAATAGTAACTCCGGCGTGAATAGTAACTCCGTCGTGAATAGTACTCTGGCGTGAATAGTACCCGAGAAATGAAATAAGCGCTTACCTCGTGATGACGTCAACGATGATGTCGTGATGACATCGACGATGATGTCGTGATGATATCGTGATGACATCGACGATGATGTCGTGATGATGTCGTTATGACATCGACGATGATGTCGTGATGACATCGTGAATAGTGTTTTCAAGCCCTATAAATAGAGGCTCAACTTCTTCATTTCAACCCACAACAAACACCAAACAACCTTACGATATCGAGGAGTGTTCTGGTGAGGAAAATAGGTCGGGAGGAGTTAGGAGCGAGCGGTAGCTGGTAACGAGGTGCTCGGGAAGTGTTGGAAGAGCGGAACGGGAAACGTGCCAAGGCTTTGCGAAAACGCCAATCTTAAGTGAGTAATCACTATTGTATTTCTCTAGTAGTTTATAAGTGTTAAGCTATAATATGTAGAGGTTATACTATTCGTAATTCCAAAAATAATACCGAGTGATTTACTTACAAGGATGGTGTCTAGGCCGATTACTTGGGATCTGGTTGTTGGATTTTCCGAAAGGCTAAAATGCTGAAAGGATCCTGCCACCCCAACTAATCTTCTACCTGGCTATCCTTTACTTGATAAATCACGAGGTATCATGTTGGAATTATAGAAGAGTTTAATGATGCAACTATAAGATAGTTAAGAATTAAAGAGTGATAAATGCCTTACTGTGTTAACAGTTAAAGAGGGAATACGAAACAGAGATAAACGCTGTAGTCGACTATAATCAGGTGAGTTTCTCACTACATGGTGTGGACGTTATATGTCCTTTACCGTATTTTTGTGTGCTTATAAGATGTTTATAAGATGTTGGTAAATAGTACCAAGTTGTGTGTATATTATTGATATATATATCTTTCTGTTATAATTGTATGGGTTGGGTTATGGTGTGTGTGGGCTCGACGTACTGAGTAATATAGAGATACGAGCAAAAGACACTGAGCAGATACGCATGACTCGACGTACAGGGTATGCGCGGCTCTAAGTGCTGAGCAAGGAAATTAGATTTACTGAGCAGATACGTATAGGAGGTTATAATCCAATATACTGGGTAGAGCATAATATGTGACGTGTGGTTGTATTTTTCCTGTTAGGGGTAAAGTATGTGTAGCTGATATGCTGTGTAGTTGTTGGAACTCACTAAGCCGTGTGCTTATCCTTTCCCTTTTAAATTACCATTTCAGGTTATACAGGTGGAAATGACGGACAGGCATGACGGGTACACACTGATGCTGCTTAATTGGGTATTCATGCGTGAATTGATGTTTAAAATGATTTCTAAATATCTTCAAAATGTTAATTATTGAATAAATTGATATTTATTTAAATGAAGATGTTTTATTAAAAACCGGGTGTTACACAAGTCAATACTCAAACATTCAAAACAATCTCAATAACACCATCTCAGAAGAATCAAGAAATTGATAGATGGAAAGGAGTTACAAAAAAAAAAGATATCAACATTATCTTAGTTGTAGGTCCCAATTCCATAATTTCTACTCATTCAACTGTAAAAACTCAAAAACAAACACACTCTTAGCTAGGGTTTAGGATTAGGACTCTCTTTTATACACTAATCCAAGAAAACTTACTCTAACTCATGCTAGTTGTAGGCGGTTCATCCACACCACCTAGAACTAACTCAATCCAAGCAAAACGATAATCAATTCAAAGCTAGAACGAGGGATATTTCCTTTTAATCACAAGATAATGATCCCTAACTTTAATCCTCAAGTTATAGCCTCCAATTTCAACCTCATGGGTTTAGGGATTGTTTTTCTAAGGTTTTT
Organism: Cichorium intybus; assembly: GCA_023525715.1. Taxonomy (NCBI): domain Eukaryota; kingdom Viridiplantae; phylum Streptophyta; class Magnoliopsida; order Asterales; family Asteraceae; genus Cichorium; species Cichorium intybus. The sequence goes on along the minus strand of CM042009.1, from coordinate 149,116,743 downwards.
AGAGAAAGAGTTCGAGTATATGACTTTCCCAAATAAAGGAAAAACCCATCTAAAAAGACACCTTGTGACATTAGCATCGCTAATATGAAACATTAGTGTCGCTAATGTGCTCAGCTCTTGGATGTTTTCACTTAGCTTAAGAACTCAGCTCCACAGGTTAGCTTGAGCTGACCTAATCCCATTTAAACTTCAAAATTAGCAACCTACTTTCAAATGGTGTTACTATCGCATAGTTTAAACACTCCCGAAACTCTTCAAATCACACTTTAATTCAACTAATCGTAATTACACAAAGATTACCTTGTTAACTCTTACCGAAAAGTAACACGATATTATAGGTCTAGATATATTAATTATTGGAATCCATGCATATCGCAACTCCCATACAAATCTTATTCATAACCTCAATTATTCACCCATTCCCCTAACTGAAGTCACACATATAACTTCATTATTAAGAAAATAGGCCAGTAACTTAGGATGCTTGGTATATGGACGCAAATCCAACATATAAAAATCTACCTAAACCCAAGTTGTTTGGTCTATTTTAAGCGATTTAGATCCCTAAACATAAACACTTGGGTCTTATATGATGGAGAATAGGCAGATAAATAAAATTAAAACTCTTAAGTTCACATGTAACCTAAGGGTCTATGTTTTCTCTAACTGAAACTATAACTAAGAACCCTAAGGCATATATCGAAAATTCTAAAGAAGGTTTTAGAACCACATACCTTTTATGATCTATTGTAAGCAAACACCACAAATGTCGTGCCTCTAATGACCCACACCCAAAATACCAGCAAGCAGGAAAACCAGAGAGAGAGGAGGGACTCCTTAGAATTAGCGCATAATATAGGGTGCTGGGACTCCCTATTTATAGCCCCAAATTGATAAGTGATAATGCTTATACACTGTCTTATTTGAATTCAGATATGATAAGCCTTTTATCATATAATTCAAAATCCTTATCATTACCATATATAACCAATATATATATATATATATATATATATATATATATATATATATATATATATATATATATATATATATATATATATATATATATATATATATATATATATATATATATATATATATATTCAAAATTATAAGGATATAAATCCTTATTTTCATCCCATATATATCCTATATTTATATTGAACAATTACAATTCAACCCATATACTTTTAATTAATCTAATTAATCCCAAAATTAATTCTAATTAATTTCTGATTAATCATTAATTAAATATTACTATTTCTAATTAATATATTATCCTCATAATATATTAATAAATTGTTCTCTCTCTCTATAATTCATCCTGTCCAATTGCTAGGTTTGAGGGCAACCCAAAAGAACTGTGTTGCTGTCAATTCAAGTATATGTATCAATTATAGTTATGGTTTAGACACCTAATCCAATAGTCTCTCACTTGGATAAGTCTATAACTATAACTCCCAGTATAACTTCTGAATTGATTAGCAAATTGTAGCTTCCAAAAGTCGCTGCCGAACTCTGACCCAGTCAGTTACGTGTCCTAAGATAAGTGATCATATGATCCTCCGTTCTACAAGATATCATTAGGACATGAGACATGGATTAGAATCAATCTCATTGTCCAAGACTTTATTGTTTCCTGATTTTTGATTTGTGATGATATATGACTTCTAATTGAACACATCAATTTAGTCCTGGCTGGCCCAGCACTATAAGTCAACACCAAATCACCGAGGGGCCCAAAGATATCGGTTTTTTGTTATGGCAAAAGGAACGAATAAACTTTGACTCACATGCGTCCTTTACTCATCAAATAGCGCACAACAATACGTTTTATAACATCGAGTTACTGATGCGTTTACGCACTATTAAATCACAACTCATATATCTCCGTTTTAAGACCATAAGATATTATCGTCTCAGAATTACTCGTGATATAATCCATGAAGTAATTATCTGAGCGTGGGTTTATCCGATACTTAAATCCCCATTTCTAAGTACTCATGAATATTGTAGCAATACTATTGCTATGTCTAACACCCTTAGACAATCTACAATTCAATTCATGACAGTCTTAACTTACTACTTACTTCCAAAAGTATGAACGACTGTGGATTTTGAATACTCATATTATTCGGGAAGTAAAACATGCAAAATGGAACACAAAAATAAATAATTGACAGAAGGCGGTAGACAAACTCATAAATAATTCTCTATTATTTAATCACCAAAATTCAATTACATTTATTTTGTTACAAGTTTCAAAAACTATCTATCTAACTATTAAAACTAATATCATCTCTCAGACCAATGCTCGTAGCATGCTGACTGTGATTGACCCTACTCAGAGCCTTCGTCAAAGGATTTGCAGGGTTCTCTTCAGATGATACCCTCTTCACGATGAGGTGACCTTCTTCTACTCTTCTGATGTAATGGTACTTTTTGTCGATGTGTCTGTACTTTCCATGATCTCTCGGTTCCTTAGTCAAGGCAACCGCTCCTTCATTATCGCAGAACAGTTCCATTGGCTCCTGAATGGTCGGGACTACTCCAAGGTCACCGATGAAATTCTTCAGCCAAGCCGCTTCATTTGATGCTTTGCTTGTAGCTATGTACTTTGATTCACAAGGTGAATCAGCCATCGTTTCTTGTTTGGAAGTTTTCCAAGTAATTGCTCCACCGTTTAATAGAAACACCCAGCCCGACTGATACCGAAAGTTGTCTCTATCTGGTAGCTGGCGTCACTGTATCCACTTACCCTCAACATATCACTGCCACCAAGGACTAGAAGCATGTCCTTCGTCCTCCACAAATACTTGAGAATGTTCTTAACCGTAGTCTAGTGAGCTTTTCCCGGATTTCCCTGATAGTGACTGACCATGCTCAAAGCAAAGGACACATCAGGGCCAGTACATGTCATAACATACATGATCGACCCTACAGCCGAAGCGTAAGGTACCCGACTCATATCAGCTATCTCTTAATCTGTCAATTACCTCTTTCCATTTACCAGCCTCAGGACGTGCCGCTGCTTTCTTGTAGCTAGCTGGCTCATCTAAATTTACCAGTGTCCTATCATTGACAAACGTGTCACCATCCATAGTAATATGGAAACTACAGAACTCGGGTGGCATGCTAACTCTACTAGAACGTCTAAGAGGTAATGAGTTGTTTATCGGTTCAACAGGAACTTCTTCCTCTGGTTGAGTGCTAGTGTCATCTAAGGTTCCTTCACTGGTTGACTACTGCATTTCTTCAAGGTCAATGGTGCTCCCACTATTTTATTTGAATATGAGCTATCTCTCTCGAAAGACTCCTCTTCATGCTACAAAGACCACGTTCTCACTAGGTATGTAGAACAAATATCCAAAGGACTACTTTGGGTAACCAATGAAAATAGACTTCTCACTTCTAGTTGCTAGCTTGTCATGAGTCTCTCGTCTTACGAAAGCTTCACAACCCCAAACTTTGATATGTGTTAACGAGGGAACTTTCCCCATCCACATCTTGTAAGGTGTTTTGGCAACCTTCTTTGTAGGGACAAGATTGAGGATGTGGGAGGCTGTCTCTAAGGCATATCCCTAGAAGTGAATAGGAAGAGAATCTCGACTCATCATGGAAGGAACCATGTCTAACAATGTTCGATTACGCCTATTAATTAGCCACATCGTTCAACTGTGGTGTCCTAGGAGGAGTTAATTGTGAAACTATTCCACATTCCTTTAGATAGTCGTGGAACTCGATACTAAGATACTCTCCGCCTCTATCGGATCTAAGAATCTTTATCTTCCTGCCCAACTGATTCTCGACTTCATGTTTGAACTCTTTAAACTTTTCAAAGGTTTCTGACTTATGCTTAATTAAGTAGATATAACCATATCTGTTGTAATCATTTGTAAAAGTCACATAGAATCGATTAACATACATTGTGGATGATCTGAAGGGTCCACACACATCCGTGTGTATGAGTAGGGGTGAGCAAACACAACACCACAACAAAAAAAAACCGAAAAAAACGCAATAACTGAAACCGATTAACCAAAACCGAAACAAAAACCGCAAATGGGGTTTTTAATTTTCCAAAACCGAAAATTTCGATGCGGTGCAGTTTTTAATTTTAAAAACCTGCAAAAAAACCGAACCGCAAACTGATTCATTAACCGCACCGAACCACATATTTTGTATTATATATATGAGTTAGTATTAAATACATTTTCTAAATATTGTGAGACTGTAGGACCAATTTGTAGCCATTAGATCAAAAAAATGGAGGGTTATGATCAACAATGGCATGATGATAATTAAAAGGAAAAAAAGTAATTACTTTCTAAATTAAAATGGCCAGAAGGGTAAATCAGACTTTTTGGTTTTAATTTAAATGGCGTATTTTAAGGATGTTAGGAAGTTGCGTGTTTTACGGATATCAGTTACGTAACATTACATCCACATATTACCGTTCTCAAAAGAATACACTCATTCTCAAAGAATGCTAAGTTACGTACCATAACATCCACAAACTACCATTCTCAAAACGTGCAGTTGTTATTTTTCCTATTCTATGAGAATGTTATGTATATGCTGCTGTTTTTTCTTATTCTTCGAGAATGTACAATTTACGTATTTTTAGTTTAGCCTTTTGACACACTTATTCTCATAGAATATGGGTAGAATTATGAGAAGCTGAGTTGAATCATCATCGGAGAATAGTTGTACATTCCGATTCAACGAGCACGAATTCAAGTTTTGCATACCTGCATTATCAGAGAATGAAATTGTAAAATTGTTGTTGACGTAAAAAATAGTTACGTAAGAGTTTTCAAAGTCTATTCTCAGAGAATGGTTTGTAAAATGGTTGTTGACGTAAAAAAATAGTTACGTAAGAATATTTATGCCATTCTCGGAGAATGGAGTGATTATATATGTTACAGAGGACTGGGAACTGATATATGGAAAGCCCCATTCTCTGAGAATGCCCCATTCTCTGAGAATGAACGTGAACCATTCTCTGAAAGAACGCTACTGCATTCTCATAGGCATTAATCCCCATTCTCTGAGAATGACTTTCCATAACCCAGAAGAAAAAAAAAAGGCGGAGATCAATTTTTTTAAAACCTGCAAATTAGACCGATTGCTTCAAAATGGACTTGATCGTGCTTCAATTTGCTTCAATCGATTCTTTCCTAGAGTGATGAATCTCCGGAATTTAGTCTCGATCGCACCATCGTTGACGACCGGTAGTGCCGCAGCGCCGTCGTCCCGACCAGCACAAGGAAGGGCTTCGTGAGGCAGCGTCGTCGTCCCAACGGTGGTGGAGTTGGTCCCTGTGGTCGCGATTTTGTTGCCGGTGTTGGATTCCGACAAAGACAATGGGTGCAGGTTGTCGGAGAAGGCATATTGGGTCGATCCATGATGTTAATTAGGGTTTGATAGATGTTCGCATTTAAGAAGGGGAGAAGATGAGAGAGAGAGATAATTTTACCATAATACCCTTTGTAAATGAGTGGACCACAATTAGTCCTACAATCTCACAGTATTTAACAAATGCATTTGAACCTACATCTTATATATATATATATATATATATATATATATATATATATATATATATATATATATATATAGATGTAGGTTCAAATACAATTTACATCTATTGTGAGAATGTAGGACTGATTATTGTCCAATCATTTGTGAGGGGCATTTTAGTAACTTAGTATAATAATTAATGATATTTATTTTCTCTCTCTACAAATTTCCTTATTATACGATCAGTTTATACACCCTCCACCATCATTCTCTCTCTCTCTCTCTCAAAACCCTAACCCCAAATCGAACGTGAAAATGGTGCTTAGAACACCTTGCTCTGATCTACAATCCACGTCGCACGTGGTGAACATGATGAATTCGGTGCAGGCACTCACAAGAACAGCGACGAGGAAGATCGATGCGGCGAGGACGAACCGGAAGATCATCGAGAAATTTTTTTGCGCTTGATAAGGTCTGCGGCGAGGACGAACCGACGAGGAAGATCATCGAAAAAAATTTGCGCTTGAAAATCGTTAGTTCTAAAGCGGGACCGGTGACTAGAGGTGTTAGATGAGCATGTTTGTCAGAGATAGAGAAGAAGCACCGTCGGAGATGGTCGTCGGAGATGGTGGTTACGCTGGAGCAATTTGTAGCTATCCGAACTTGATTTTGATGTTGACGAGATGACGATCCAATGATATATACGACTTGACGAGATGGATTCTTCAACAATTGTGTGATTGTAACATTCTCTAAGAATGCTTGCATTCTTTAAGAATGATATAGAGAAAAGAGGCATAAAGAAAAAGATCTAGGAGTACTGCCTAAATTAAAAGGCATTCTTAGAGAATCGTTTGATTGTTTTGAACATTTGTTTGTATTCTTGGAAAATGTTATGTACGTGTTTCATACACAGAGGTACTTTTTCATTGTTATAATGTATGTATTCTCTAAGAATAGACTTTTTCATTGTTATAATGTGTTTATTCTCTAAGAATGAAATACAGGAAATTCGTTTGTAACACAAAAAACCAAAACTGCATTTCACAAATTCTCAGAGAATACTTCATATCAAACTGCATTCTCAAAGAATACATCATATTAAACTGCATTTCAGTACAAGAATTGCTCTTTTACAACTCTGTTACAAACATATCATTCTTAAAGAATACGTCATATTACACTGCATATCACGAATTCTCAGAGAATTTGTCTGTAACGCACAAAACCAAAATTACTTTACGCTCTATTTCTCTGTAGCTCTAATTGATTTGAAACGAGAATATGTGTATATTATTGATACTTGAGAATAGGATCGTGTTTCCGTGATCGTAGGAATTGTTATTTAAAACATAATATTTTTCCTAATATATAGGTTCCAATTAATGACGTTTATGCCCTTTCCCCCCATTTTTTTTTCAGTTTATTTTATATTCTTTCAACTTATTTACAAAAATGCCACCATCATCATAGCCACTTCTTTTTCCAATCCAATGGTCCAAAAATGGTCCTACAATCACACAATAATTAGTAAATGTATTTAATACTAACTATATATATATATATATATATATATATATATATATATATATATATATATATATATATATATTAAAAGTAAAAATAAGGGAATATGGGTATCAGGCTCTCACTCTCGTCTTGTCCAAAAAAGTTATGCTGAATTTGAAAATTTTAATTGAAGTTATAAACCGTAGGAAAAAACCGCACTATTGGAACGCGGTTAATAGTTGCGGTTATAAACCGCATAAAAAACCATAGAAAAAACCGCACCAATGGCACGTGGTTAATAACCGCACTGCAACCAATGAAAACCGAACGGCAAAAAAACCGCAAAACCTCACCGCAGGAAAAACCACACTGATTAGTTATTAGGTAGAAAAAACTGCATTTGCGGTTTGCGATGCGGTTATTACCAAAAACCGCACCACACCGCACCATGCTCAGCCCTATGTATGAGATCCAGCAAACCTTCACCTCTTTCATAAGATCCCGTGAAAGGAGATTTTGTCATCTTTCCCAAAAGACAATATTCATATGTATCATCTGACCTTAGGTCAAATGATCCCAACAATCCATCCTTTTAGAGTTGGGCGATGCATTTCTTGTTAATGTGTCCAAGACGACAATGCCACAAGCGTGCTTTGTCTACACCATTAGACGAATCAATATGAAATACACTATTACCTAAATTATAAACACAGATCACAGTTTCATACACACCATTACAAGGTAAAGCTTCAAATATAAAAACATCATTCTTATAAGCTGAAATAGAACCATTCATATCATTAAATGAATATCTAAAACCTTTTCTGAACAATGCATGAAAAGAAATAATATTTCGTGTCATTTCTGACGAGTAGCAACAATTCATTAAATCTAGACTAACACCATTACTAAGCACTAGACTATAAACTCCAATCTTGGTAACAGGAAAAGATCGCCTATTCCCCATGATCAGGTTCATTCTTCTGTGCTCCACCTCCTCGCTTTCTTTTAGTCCCTGCAAATTAGAACAAATGTGATAACCACATCCTGTATCAAGGATCCAAGAACGAGAAGATGATGAGTTATTAGATGAAATAGCGTATATACCTGCAGATGATGGCTTCACCTTGCCATCCTTGATGTCTTGCAGATACTTTGGGCAGCTTCGTTTCCAATGCCCTTTCTCGTTGTAGTAAAAGCAACTAGCCTATTTGGGATCAGAGGTGTGAGGAATGTTAGAATTGGGCTTGGCCTTTGGGCAATTGCTAGATGACCCGACATGGGCCTTGCCCTTCCAGTTCTATTTTGGAGGTCCTTTCCTATACTTCCCCTTTCCTTGTCCAATCGCTAGAACAGGAGTACTGGCAGGAGTAGAGGCTGAACCCTTCCCCTTTATTCCTGCTTCTGCAGTCTACAGTAGGTGGTGCAATTGAGCCAATGTGGTCTCAGTGTTGTTCAAATGATAAGCCAGAATGAACTGATCATAACAACTTGGTAAGGAGTTTAGGACTATATCAATAGCCAGCTCCTTATCAAAATGCACATTTAGCCTACAAGGCGTTCCAGGTATCGTTGCATTCTTTACACGTGGCCACAAACAGATTCTCCCTCTTTCATCTTGCATGCCATGAGGGCTTTGACTTCTTCGTACTTTTCTTGACGAGCTCGCTTGTGGAACTTTTCCACAAGGTCCTTGTTCATCTCATATGGCCAATAGTCCTCATAGAATCTTTGCAACTCAGGGATCATAGTGGCGACCATGATGCAAGCCACTTTGGTTGCATCGTGGTAATGTTTCTTATAGGAGACATATTCTTCAGGAGTATATTTTCCTTCATCAATTTCAATGAGTTCTTTCTCGAGGACAAACTCCTTGCCCTCGAATCTAAGAGCCATTTTAATGTTTTGCATCCAGTCATTATAATTGGTGCCATCCAATGACACCTTTGAGCAGACCGAAAGCAAAGAGAAGTTATGGTGGGAGGAGGACGGGGGAGCAGAAGCATCAACAGGAGTATACATCTATAGAAGGAAGGCATTTTTAGTTAGATAAGATTGATCCTTAATATAGTAAATAAAATATTAAGGCTAGGACCCAACTATATAATTCACAACTTAGAAGAGGGACGTCGTAATCTAATTGTAAATTTTATAAAGCTAGGTAAATGTCGATTTACCAATTCCACCAGAATGGAAATGAAATTAAGTGAAATTCCTAGGTCTTTTGAAATTCATTGAAACTATTCAAAGTCATGTTTAATATAAGATTATGCTCTTCTATTTGTGGCTGGGATACCGAGGATCACAACCAAGATGTGAATAACCATGCAAATGTGCTTGGTAACCTTAATGTCATTTATCATCTCGATTGATGTGCGGGTAAACCACACACGCTCCATCAACAATGATAATTTATGAGATACTCATTACAACTCTTTATTAGTCCCTATTAATATGCTGGTTAACCACACACGCTCCACTAACGACTTATAAAGTGTAATGTGCAATTTCACGGGTTAGCATACTAATTCACATTTTTCCTAAAGTAACTAGATTTGAGATTTTAAATTAAAGTTTCTAGTACTTTTAATAACATTACACTTTTAATGAGATTTAGTGTCCTATCAAATCCGTTCTGCTAATGACCTTCCACTAATCAAGGAAGCGGTGGGTGAGAGTGGACACCCATTCAACCGCCATTTTATAGGCAGTTTCTTTATACCCCTTTATAGATCAGCTTCGTGAATGATGCATACCAGCGATTTGACTGACTTATTCTTATACATATAAAATATTAACAATTAATAACAATATATATAAGGTGTATTTTAAACCTTTTAAAATAGTAGGTTTATTTATTTTAAATTCAAAAATTAAACAATTAGTTTAAATTTAAAATTAAACCATAAAATGATTTAATGCTAATGCTAATCCTCTAATTTTTTGAAAATTAAGGTATAGGAGTTATCCAATTTTAATTATTTCTTTTTAGGCAAGTAAAATAATAATTATCTAAATTATGAAACCGTAAAACCCTATAGAAAAATCGAAAATAAGGGGAGGAGGTTAGGGTTTCCAAAAACCTAGCCCAAGTCAAAATCTTGACACTTAGGGTTTAATTTCTATAAACCCTAATTGATCAAGTTCTACAATTATAGCAATTCAATAGAAAACAAACTAAAACTCTTATACCACTAATAGGAATTAGGTAAAACAAATAACCTTAAAACACTTAAGTTCACATGCAACTTAAAGGATCTATGTTTTCACTATTGAACATATAACTAATAACATCAAATAAGAACCCTACGAACCCTAGCATAATTTCGAAAAACATTAAAGAGGGTTTAGGGTTACATACCTTATTGGTATTATAGTAAATAACAATTATTAATTGTCTTGTAGATCTCTTGGAAGCAAGAACCACAAATGTCGTGCCTCTAATGGTTCACACCCAAAAGTCCAAACAAAAAAGGTTAAAAGGAAAAGCTCACTATAAAACCTTAGAGAATGATTATAGATTTTGCTTGAGAGAGAAGATAAAAACCCAGAGGAATATCACTCAGAGGTTTGGCGCAGGTTTTGAGGTGTCAGGGAGGGGTTTTTATAGCCTCAAGAGTGATTAAGGATAAACCTTAGAGATAAGCCTTATTTGAATTTAAACTGGATAAACCTTTTATGTTTAAATTCACATCCCTTAACTCCCATATATAGTTGGCGAAATTAAGGGTTCCTATCCCCTTAATTTCGTCCAACATAATACCCCACAATTATCCATTGCTTAACTATTAAACAATTACAATCCAGCCCGTGTACTTTTAATTAATCCCAAATTAATTCTGATTAATTCCAAACTAGTTTCTAATTAATTTATCATCATATAATAAATTAATAAACTATTTATTTCTCTCTTTCTATTAACCTTAATACCATTTGGACTACCGAGGGCAACCCAAAAGGACCGTGCTACTATCAATTCAAGTATATACCAATTATAGTTATGGGCTTAGACACCTAATTTAACAACAAATGTTAAATAAATATGTTTGCCAAGAGAGAAAGAATGGAAAACATTTGAATTATAATGTTTATTACATGAAATAAACTTATTATTTTAAGGTTGTCAAACACATTTGCTCCTGGATGACCCAAACGACCGTGACATAGAGAAGACAAAATTGTAGAAAATGTGGAAAATGATTGGACTAGATACTGAAGGCGCAAGATATTATGTTTGGTGATCGAATTAAAATAAGGTGCAAGAGTAGTTGATGCAGATGTTGTGTGGGAGGTAGCACATGTATCCATATGTTTACATATGGAAGATTAAGGTCGAGATTGTAGCTTCAATATCAGTCGATGTGGGTGAATTCATGGTAGAAAATGCATGAGACTAAGATTGAGCGGGTTGTACATTAAGAAGGCTTGGTGAGTGTTGCTGCCCCCCCCCCCCCCCCCCCCCCCCCCCCCCGCGCGTTCTAACCATAAGTTTCGATCCAATATATAGTAAAATAAGAAGATGGGGGACATCTCATGACATGTAAGGCCATGGGTATCAGTGACTCATCCACAAATGTTGACCCAACCATTGATAATGTCTAGGAGACCACGCCTAAGGTGTTCTCTGCTGCCAAGAGGGGTTGTAACCACCATGGTTGTTCTTGGACCTTCCACCAAGCTTTTACATTGTATCGTCAACCAAATTAGCCAAGAGTAGTGAATTGATCATTTCATAATTATTTACCTCGTTTTTTTCTAACAAAGTTAGCTAAAAGGACCAACAATGCAAAATTTTCAAACATATTAACCAAATATGCAACGTTTCTGATTGTTGTTCTGAAAATGATATTTTTTTTGGAACCACTAAATCCAATTATGAAAATTTGTCAACAAAATTGGTTACCTTGTCATGCACTTCATAGCAAGAAAAATGACAAAAATACAAATAAATTGTATATTTAGCGAACTTTAGGGATGAATTTTGCCATTCACTTAGACTTGGAAAAAACACGAGGAGCGCAAGTAGGCATACGTATCTTTCTCCGAACACCATAAACCAATCGGCGAATGTTCCCTCCTTCGCAAGCGACCTTGGGGAAGAAGCCATTCAATAGACCCTCCTCCAAGATCACAATAAACTATGCTCAAAAATCCAATTTAAATCCCCAATCACAAATTTCTCCTCAATAAATTTGGAGTTATAGATCCAATCCATTTGAATTTTCTCTGTAATACGAAAATCCGACATGGGTATAATCAGAAGCGGCTTTTCGTTCATGTTAGGCACAGCGTTCGGGATCTACCTTGCTCAGAACTACGACGTTCCGAACGTTAACAAGCTTTACAAGACGGGGCTCGTGATGGCCAAGCACTATGAAGAAAATTATCGCAAACCTAAAGGGAGAGGCGACGATGATGACCGAAGTGACCGATGATTAGGTTTTCAGATTCTCCCTGGTTTCAATTCATAATTATTTGTGCTTCTTTTCAATCTGGACGTCGTGTTGTGAAATGCCCCATCAATGAATGGGGATTCGATTAGAATTAGGGTTTTGATGACTGGGTATGGAATTTCGATTTCGATACCATATACTTTACTTCTTTCTCGAATTTTGTGTTTTGCGATTTGAATTATGTGTTTTTTGTTGCGATATAATCTCCTGTTGTTTTTATGATAATTGAAAGGAACTGTTGATGCAAATTAGAGACTCTCGAATTGTAATGGTGTTGATCATTCTTCTTTTTTTCACTCTAATCGATTAATGCTGCATTTTGGTTGCATTTGCAAGCTTGGAATCATGGATCTGGATTAGGATTTTAGCTCGATTCATCCAAATAGTTTGCTGTTTTTGCTTCAATCCACTTCCAATATTGAATTTGATGTCCAAAACATATTGTCTGCGTTTCTTCGCTTCTGTGTGAAAGTAATCTTTTCATTTTCATTGCTAGCAATTGCATATATATGCTTCTATTTTTATGAAAATGAAAGAGCAAATAATGTTATAAAAAAGGTTAATTGCATAAAACACACACCATTTTTACATTTTTTGGGTAAGACTTATTTTTTGTTCTTTACAATGTAAACCGAAAATTGGACATATCCAAGTAATTTGATACAATGTTGGACTGTTTATTCTTTGATTTTGCTTTTCAAAATATTATAAACTGCCTGTATGTCACTAAAAACAATATATATATATATATATATATATATATATATATATATATATATATATATATATATATATATATATATATATAGCAGATACACAAATTTTTCGTAGATTTGACATCGACATACTAAAGAGACTGCTCCATAAAAGTATTGAGTCAACAACTTGGTTAACTTGTTCACGTAACTTATATTCATATTTCTGCAATTACATATAGAGGTGAACTCGGTACCCAAGTCGGGCCGAATTTGATGGTAGGACACCGAACGATGGATTTTTGAGAAACGGAATATCGAACTGATATGTGCAATGGTACCGAGGTACCAGTACTTCGGTACCAATCCCACTCTCGTACCGATTTGCGCTTACCCATGTTTAGGGCAATGTAACTTAGATTATGTTCATCCAAATCAGTTTATTCTTGAGCCTAACATGTAGCAAAGACAACAAAGAAAATGTAAGAAGAAGAATCAGACCAATATGAGTTCATTTGAGAGAGTTATTGGTGTTCAAAGTTGAGGAAAAACTATATACAGGTCTAGTAAGAAAAAAAATGACTCAAGTTTGGAAATCTTAAGTTTTCAAGTATCAAAAAAAATGACTCAAGTTTGGAAATCTTAAGTTTTCAAGTATCAGTGTTTAGGGCTATGTAACTCATGTTATACTTATCCAAAATCTATTAATTAGTGAGCCTAACATGTAGATAAGACAGAGAATAAGATGTTGGAAAAAGAATAAGCCCGATACGAGCTCATATTAAAGAGTTATGAATGTTCAAACTTAAGAAAAAAATTTGCACAAAGTCTCGAAAATTTAAGTTTTCAAGTATCCATATTTAAGGCTATGTAACTCATGCTATACTTATCCATGTCAATTTATTCTTGAGCCTAATATGTAGCCATGATAGAGAAGAAGATCCTAAAAAAAAAAAAAAACAGCTCGTTCGGAGCTCGTACAAAAGAGTTATAAGGGTCAAAATATGGTTGGTGCGGTACTAGTTTTTACCCGAAACCTAGGACACCAGATGGGATTTGATAGTACCGAGAACCGAAAAACGGGAAATTTGAAAAACATAAATGCTACTGATTCACTACCGATTGCACTCAGTGCTTGCAGTATTTTTGCTCACCCCTAATTACATATGCATCAATTTTTATGATGTCAAAAAATTGAAATTACTAGCGCTGCTACTATTATGATGTCATAAAATTTTCAAGAAAAGTAACTATTTTTATGAAAATAGAGCTTATTACCATTACTAATATTTTTTAAATAGAACTATTTATCTGGCAACAATAATAAAATTTAATGTTTTTTTTTATAAAATTAGAGTAATGAGATGAATCTTTTTATTATGTTAAAGTAATAGAGAATATATAAAAACGGATTAACAACACACTTACATATAAGGTTGATACCAAAATTAAAGGTGTTGTCATCATTAAATGATGATATTTTGATTAAAAACAATTAATCGGTTATATAAATTATGTGCCTATTCATGATCGGTCCGGGTAATAAGAAAACCATAACCGGTCTGCACGTAGGACACAATTAATTAATTCTTTTTTTTTAAATTAACGAATATATATGTAATCGAGATCAGACTGAGATCGGGAAGTGAATTAGGACCATACCAAACATTTAATTCTTAGGTGGTATTGATTTCAACCATGGCAAACTGTATAATTGGTTAGGCCTTCTTGAAAATGATCGAGTCTCCTATAACGTATAATGTTTCAATTTTCATAATAAAATAAAATTTTTAGAAAGAGAATTTTTAATAAAAGAAATCATTTCATAAAATAAAACTTTCAAACATAATTCATGTTTCAATAATCAAAACATTTAATGTCATCATTACACAAAGCCAACAATCAGCGGAAGTCAAAACACAAACATTGTCAACATAAATCATAACCCAGAAGAGCAACAACGCCATTATGTACTCATCAAGCCTTGCCATCACTCGTGCCAGAAGAACCTGAAATAGTGAGTTTAAGGGAAAGGGTAAGCACACAACTTAGCGAATTCCAGCACATAGACAACGTATCAATCATACATGCTCTACTCTTATCAGAAAAGATACAACACATACATCACAATAAACACTCGTCTACTTTACTTAGTACATCGAGCCATGCTACATTGCTCAACACTCTGAGCACGCACCTTGCTCAGTGCCTCTTGCCATGCATTCCTTGCTCTGCACTCAAATACTTCTAATCATACATCTACCCCAGTACATAAAACCATGCTACCTTGCTCAACACTCCGAGCCATGTGTACTTTGCTTAGTGCCTCTTGCCATGCATACCTTGCTATGTACTCACATACTTCCAATCATGCATCAAATAGACATCACAACAACCTAGTAATACCCACATACACATCAATACATACTAGACACCCAAAAAGCCTAGTACTATTTACATACATCCTATAAGCACACACGAGCTAAAGTAAAGGATGAATAACATCAACACGACTTAGTGAGGAACTCACCTGATATACAACTATAGATAACTACTATAAGCAAGATGGCAAGTTAAGTTTGATCCTCCTTGGGACGATCTGCAATTATATAAGTGTCACTAACTTGGAACGAGATTTGTATTTTACTATATACATAATTATACGCGTTTCACTGTCGTTATCTTTTTTCATATCATATTTCATTCTTGAACCCATTAACCCCTTACACCATTTTCACCAATATTAATAAATAACATATATTTTCTTTTAGCTTTCTATAAGTATTAATGACCTTTTTATACAACCATTGAATAGATATATTATATATTCCTTATTTTGGACTTTAAAACTTGCTGAATTCTTAGACCAGGTTGCAAAGTTTGCAACTTTCAACCTAGGAAGAGTTATCTTTAAGTTTTGAGAAAATTATAGTGTCTAAGAAACCAAGACAAGACTACAGGGCTGACCTCATGCTATTTTCATTATTCTAAAATATTTGGTGAATTTCACAAGACTAAAAATCTCACCGGTCAGCTTGCTCGATCAAACCATAGAGAAACAATCCAAGCTCTTATAGGGTTAAGAACTAAGTTCTACAATTTTACATGAACAAAATAGAGATCGAGCCCAAACTATGGCAACTGACCTCACCCTAAAGTTATTTTTATATGATTTATGGTGATTTTTACAAGTTAGGTTATAACATATTCGGGTTCCGTGTACAAACTTGCATATAACCTTGATTCTGACCATCTTATTATTGGAATCTGGAAAATCCCTTTTAGTGGAAGGAACTACACTTCCATAGCTTTCTAGGGACACAAGATTTGTATAATTTGGGAGTACCATTGATTTTATATGATTTTTCAAAGTTCATGACAGATTGTTGTCATATGAATTTGTGTTTAGTCTTAAACAGCAAATGGAGTACCAACTCGAGATCAGCCATGACCATGGCTTGGTCGGCCTTCAACCACCACCAATGTGGCGAGTCATGGTGGTTTGTGGTGGTGGATGATGGTGGAGAAGAAGAACTACAAAAAGAATACAAATAAAACTTACCTTGAACTTAGAATCAAGCACATTAGGATCCTCCTTCTTCTTTCTTTGCTTATTCTCTTTTCTTAATTCTCCTTGCTTCTTCTTCTCATTTTTTCTTCACAACAGCACACGCCAACAACAAGGAACTGTGCAACAAAAGTCGACCCTCACTCCTTCCCGCTCATATCTCTCTTTTTCTTGATCTTAGGAGCCCAAAAACATGAAAAGGAAGTAGCGATTAAGGTTGGGTGTGATGCATATGAGATATATGAGGTTAGGGTAGGGATTACATGGGATAAACATTCAAAACCGAAAGGCCAAAGAGGCCCTCTTCCCATGTACGAATGCTGCTGACGTCAACAGCCCAAAAGAGAAACTTTTGTGTATCGACAAAACACCCCCTCAAGTTTGTTCCTATATTTTTGTTTAACCCCAAGCCATCTTTTATTCTCATTCCAAGTTTCGGCAAAACCCACCCTCAAACATATAACTAAAGCTTTAGGATCAAGTTTATTAGTGTTGTTGTTGTTGTTATTATTATTATTATTATTATTATTATTATTATTTAACTCTTTTAATTGTTTTCTTAAATCTAATTTATTTGTCCTTTAAAATACGCAATTAAATAATTGACGCTAAATATTAACGTCAAAAATAAAAATGGGACATTACATAACGACATGTACCTTTATTTAACCGCTTTTAGGCCGAGCTAGGCCCAAATCTTAACTACCTTTAAAATAAGTATAACATGATAAGTTTTGCAGTAATATATATATATATATATATATATATATATATATATATATATATATATATATATATATATATATATATATATATATATGTATATGTATATGTATATGTATATGTATATGTATATGTATATGTATATGTATATGTATATGTATATGTATATATATATATATATATATATATATATATATATATATATATATATATATATATATATATATATAAGGATGTGATCAACATAGAATCATATAACCATATTCTTGACCCTTAGATCAAATTATATTGATAAGTGTATGATGATAAAATAACATTTTTATTAAAAAAAGAAAACTATAGTTTCTTAATTATATTCCTAATTTATAGTGATTATGTTCATAAATGAACATTGACATTCATAAATTAGCTATTAAGACATTCGAAAATTAAATTCCAATTACATCTATCAGAAATTAGCATTCATAACCAATTAATGTTCAGAAGTAAACATCGACGAACATTGATGAAATATACGAACATACACACATGTTAAGAAATGATTATTGACGAACACTGACAGACATTGATGAAAATATAGTAACAGACAACTTGTTCAGAAATGAATATTGACGAACATTGATGAAATATACAAACATACACACATGTGTAGAAATGAACATTGACAAACATTGATGAATCATACGAAAATACACATAAATGAAAATTGATTAACGTTGACGAAATATAGTAACATACAACATCTTCCTAAATGAACATTAACAAACATTGATGAAATATACAAACATACATACATGTTCAGAAATGACCATTCACAACCAATTAATGTTCAAAAATGAACATTGACTAATATTGATGAAATATAGTAATATACAACGTGTTCAAAAATGAATATTGACGAACATTGATGAAATATACAAACATACACACATGTTTAGAATAAATATTGATGAACATTGACGAAATATAGTAACATAGAACATGTTCATAAATAAATATTGACAAACATTAATGAAATATACAAACATACACACATGTTCAGAAATGAACATTCATAACTAATTAACGTTCAAAAATTAACATTGACGAACATTGATAAAATATACGAACATACACAGATGTTCATATATTAATATAGACAAAAAAAAATACGAACATACACACATGTTCAAAAATGAACATTGATGAATATTTAAACAAAAAATCAAATGTTCATAATTGAACATGGATGTACATTTATACATTTATACAAAAACTTAAACATTCACATTTATGTAAAAATTCAAATGTTTATAACTGAACATGGAATGTATATTCATACAAAACCTCAAATGTTCATAACTAAACACGGATGAACATTTATACGAAAACTCAAAAAAGAATCACTTGTAAACATCTATTAATCATTACCATCAAATACGTGAAATGGATATCATAACAGAACTGTTGCTTCCTTTGTCTCCTTCTGATCGCGATGGTTTTGGCCATCGCTGCTTCTAATCGATCTTTCTCTGTCTCTGGGACCCTCGGCCTCTCTCTCTCTCTCTCTCTCTCTCTCTCTCTCTCTCTCTCTCTCTCTCTCTCTCTCTCTCTCTCTCTCTCTCTTTCTTTTCGTTCTTAGTTGCCGCCCTTTCCACTTTTTCTGTCCCTTTGTCACGACCTCTCTCTCTCTGAATAACTTTTTCTTCGATTTCGACAACCAACATCAACGACAACCTTGGGCTTCTGCCTCTTCTTATATTTAAGTCGCTTATATTTAACACATTTTGTCAAAAAAATTTAAAAAATATATATGTATATACGAAATGTGCACATATGCATTTTTTTCACACATGTATATATGCTCACTTTTTGTGCATATGTGTACATTTCGTATATGCATATTTTAAAATTTTTTTTTTGACAAAAGGTCTTAAATATAAACGACTTAGTGTATTAAGTCATTTTTTTGAAAAAAAAAATTCAGTCAAAAGGTTCCTAGATTCTCACGGAAAAAAAAGATTTTCATTTGAAGAACAATAATAAAGATGTGTTCACTATAGAACTCAAAATATATTTAATTGATAATTTTGAATAGTATGCTAAACTTTTGTGCCTTCGCTTGTTACATTGATGTGCTAGTGAAACAATCATAGAGATCCATTTGTAACAATTGTTTGGCCTAACTTATTTTAGATCAGTGTTCATGAGCCTATGACATCACCGATATAAGCTGAGCATTGATTGTACATAACAAACTAGGTGAATCTACAGTTTAGGAATTTAGAGTCGCTACTGATCACTTAAAACCCAAAACATGATGTATACCGAAGACAAAGCTCAAGTAAATGAGTTTCGCAACCCCAAGTTGCACTTCGGTGTTTGGCCTTGTTGCTAATCTTCAGACTTTGCTTCTGAACCTCCTCCTGGTTTTGCTTCTGATATTGTTCGCAACTTTGCTTCTCTTCAGCCTTGTAGCTACGCTTCAGACATCTCATCCGTAGGTGTTGCTGTCCAAACTCTGAAGTTCCAGATTTTGATGTTGACCCTGATATACGAACTGTCATCAAACCCCTGATTGGTCTCCATATCAGCAAAGAGATCAAGAAAATATCATACTCCAGTCACTCCACAAGTCCACAAACATAAGAAAAACCATGTGATCATGTACATTTTGCCTTATCATATAAAATAACTAGATCAACCAATTATGAGTCGATATTTTGTAAAAAAAAAAATAATAAATAAATTATCCAAGTGTATTAGGCTCGACAACTTAATCACGCAAAAGAATTATTATTGATTTGGGGACATCTACAAAATACAAGATAACACAAAAGCTTGGTGGTACAGAAGCCCTAGAAGGATTTAGTAAAGGGATAATGACTTGTAAAGGTAACGAACTTCTGAAATTGTTCACATTTGGTCACTAAACTTTTTTTTGTGCTTAGTTTACCCATGAACTTTTTCAAATTGTTCACATTATACCATTATGACCGGTAATAGAAGGTTCATTCTGATTTGGAATCCTACGTGGCATCCTATAAGACTTGAAAGGGTAACGAACTTTTAAAATTGTTCACATTTGGTCACTGAACTTATTTTTGTGCTTGATTTACCCATGAACTTTTTAAAATTGTTCATATTATACCCTTATGACTGATTATAGAAAGTTTGTGCTGATTTGACATCCGACGTGGCATCAGAAAGTAGGGATGAGCTCGGTTCGAAAACCGAACCCAACTGGACCGAAACCGAAATGGACCGAAACCCAATTATGATTTTTTAAAAACCAAAGACCGAACCGAATATGTATATTCGGTTCCGGTTCAGTTCGGTTATTTCGGTTTTCGACTCGGTTCGATTTTTCATGATCAAGAGTAGTGTTAGGAATAAGCATGGTCCGGGGATCGGACTGAAACCGAATTAACATTTTTTAAAAACCAAAAACCGAACCGAATATGTATATTCGGTCGCGGTTCGGTTCGGTTTCGGTTGGTTTTCGGTTCGGTTCGGTTTTTCAGGTCCATATGCTCATCCCTGTCAGAAAGCTGAGACATAAATAAGGGTCAGTGGTCTTCAGTTGGGGTTCAGATGTCAAATCAGCACAAACTTTTTCTATTATCGGTCATAAAGGTATAATATGAACAATTTTAAAAAGTTAATGGGTAAATCAAGCACAAAAATAAGTTCAGTGACCAAATTTGAACAATTTTAGAAGTTCGTTACCCTTTCAAGTCTTCTAAGATGCCACGTAGGATTCCAAATAAGCATAAACCTTCTATTACCGGTCACAATGGTATAATGTGAACAATTTGAAAAAGTTCATGGGTAAATCGAGCACAAAAATAAGTTCATGGGTAAATCGAGCACAAAAATAAGTTCAGTGACCTAATGTGAACAATTTCAAAAGTTCGTTACCCTTACAAGTCATTATCCCTTTAGTAAACTACAAATTTAAGCCCTTACTATCTTTTTTCTTGAGCACAAAGTTCGTTGGAGTACCAAACAAAAGCCGAAGTTGTTTTATTATCCTCAACAATCAATTGATCCCCCCAATCAAGTTTGTCTCTAATTTCTTCCAAGAGGTTGGTTTTCTCATATTCCGCTACTAATTTCTCTCTTTTCATCGCTTTCTTTAATTACGTTTGACCGATTCTATGTTCTTACTGCGGCGATCTTGAGGAAACTCGAGTGATTATGCTACTGGGGTTTGGTTTGGTTTCCATCAAGTTTATTATATCTTTATCAGGCGGTTGATTTTGATTTTGATTTTGAAGACGCTGAACTTGATGACTTGACAATATTACTTTTACTGTTAGGGTTGCTTTGATTTTCAAGATTGTATTTATATTTGGGTTTCTGATGATAAAAATGTCAAAATTTTGCCGTCTGATCAATTTATTGGTTTCATTAATTGCGAATCAACGTATGAACTTCATCTAAAATCTACCGTAACTTATAACTCAAATTTGACTTTCGGAAATATTACTATTTGATCGAGAGATTCCTCTATCGATCATCAAATTAGGAAAGCGTTATTAACTTTCTGAACTATGCAAAATAATCGATCATTACTGGGAAATTGCAAAAAGAACACTAATTTTTGTTATACAAGCGTAATATTTTCTTTATATGATGCAAAAAGTTAATCACTTGATTAAAAAACATATACTTCCTGTTATATGCTTGCTGATTGTTTTTCTAATTCTTTCATGTTTATCTTAGAGTACAGTGAAATGGCAAAGAGTTTGTTCAAGCAAGAACACGATCTTGGTAAGTTTTCGCATTGCTATATCAATATTTATGGATCCATTTTATTAATTTTCCTCCATTATATTGGTCCTATTTAAATTTATTCATATTGTTTTCTTTTGGATTTTTTTTTTCAGAAAAAAGGCGTGCAGAGGCTGCTAGAATTAGAGAGAAATACCCCGATAGAATTCCTGTAAGTATTATTCTAAATATTTCATGTGGATAACTCAGTTTTCTCGAAATTGAAGCTTTTAAGCTAAAAAGACTTGTTTACCCTTAACTTTTTTCTTCTAGTAATAAGTATTTGAAACAATAGTATGTCCAAGTTCTTCTATACCTCATATAGTTTGAGGGTAGTTTAGTAATTTCGTTCATTTTCAAGTCCCTCTCCTTAAAAATTTGTTGTTAACTTTGGTTTTGTTGATTTTTAAGGTGATTGTGGAGAAGGGGGAGAGAAGTGATGTTCCTAACATCGATAAAAAAAAGTATGTGTTGATAACTTTCATTGGGGGGTAAAATGGTCTTTTTGTGAAGTTGAAAGTGTTGATTCGGTTGAAATTTTGCAGGTACCTTGTTCCAGCTGATTTGACCGTTGGTCAATTTGTTTATGTGATTCGTAAAAGGATTAAATTAAGTGCTGAAAAGGCCATTTTCATATTTGTTGATAATGCATTACCACCAACAGGTAATTTTATTTCTCTTTATCTAGAATTATCATAAAGTTTTTTAAAGGATTCGGTACCAAATTTGAAGTTAAATAATTATTTTTCCAAAAGGGTTTGTCATAAATCATAATGATTACCATGATAAATGAGGCCCACTAATATTAAAATTTGTTTTCCAAAATCAAAAATGAAAATTAAACAAATAGTCCGTGTGGACACGATGTAGAGACGTCATGTCAGTGCCATGTGGACACATTGTGATCGTAATTTGCTTATGTGGAGGTCACAATGGTGTAATAAAACTAATTCATTAAAGTTTAGTAACAAATTCGCCCTTTTTGGAACTTTGGGCACTAAAATGGTTAATAGGTAATACTTTGATGGTCATATATGACATACTAGTGTGGTGTTCTTTTCAGGGGCAATTATGTCCGCAATATATGAAGAAAAGAAGGACGATGATGGTTTCTTGTATGTAACGTACAGTGGAGAGAACACGTTTGGAAACCATTGAAATTTGTCATCGTTTTAAAGGCTTTTATAATATTTTCCAATCGTGGATTATATTTTCTTTGAATCTTGTTTCTTTATCAAGAATTTGACTTGAATGATACAATTGGAGAATTGTATATAGTCTAAACATGAAGAATGGGCCTTGTTAATAATCATTTGCCTTTTGTTTTTATTGATGAATGTTTGATGTTTTGATATTGGTTCATTTGTGTGTCTGTCTTATGATTTTGACCAAAAACAAATGACTAGTTTATTGTAGGGCAAATTGCAGAAAATAGCAACATACTTTAGTGTACATTATCTTTCATCCATACTAGCAACATACAATTACTTATACTCTTTTACCCGTAAAAGCGACATACTTGTATTATTATTATTATTATATATATATATATATATATATATATATATATATATATATATATATATATATATATATATATATATATATATATATATATATATATTATAGCAAATATATGATTTGTAATGTGTAAATTGCTTAGAAGTTTTATTTTCTATATTGTTGTGATTGATAAAGAAATGCAAGTATATTGTTGTTATGAGCAAGTAATTGCAAGTATTAGGTGTAAGGAAATATAAGCACGGTTGCTATTATGGGTCCACATATTTCTATTACTGCTAAGGATTTGGCTTCATGCCCTCAAGTGCCTTTCGCCTCATGCCCTCAAGCGCCTTTCGCCTATGAAGAATCAAGGGAGATAGAAGATGATGGAGGGACAACTTATATCGGATGAAGTTCGGGGACTAGTGAGATTTACGAGGTAGTTTGGACTTAGAGGAGCCAACGAAGGGATGAAGAGGTGATACGAGATGATAACGCACTTTCATATTGCATGTTTTACATTATTTTCCTGGTTTTAGTTGTTTTATATTTATAAAATGACTATATACGTTAACTTTTGGTGTAAGTTGCTTATATAGGAAAACACTTAAATGCAGGTTTTAAAGTGGAAATTTGAACAAATATAATGATGAAAACAGAAGTATAAGAATTCGAAAAACTTGCAACGTGGAAGGTTGAAGGTCGCGACGCTAGGAAGGGATAAAACCGTAATATGAAGTTTGACTTGATATTCAAAATGCGAGATATCGTGGATAAGCCATGTTCGTGACGCGAAATGCAATACTTGGCGGCGTGAACCCTTTGTTTTTTCAACTATACATAGAGGTCTCCAGGTCGAGATTCAGGGAGCGGAGAAGCCATTTATCGAGAAATCTCTGGATCCTTTAGCTCAATTTCGTATCTTTTCAGTTTCCATAGTTTTGGCTAGATTCATTAGTTTTATCTTTTTATTTCGGTTTTGTACTAACTCTCGTGTTAAGAGTATTCCGCATTTAGGAATTTCTCTGACCGTTGAGATTGAGTTTTAGATTCAGGAGCAATCATTCGGCTCCTGTAGTTGGTTTTTGGAACGATTGTTCGGTTATTTGGTTTTTATAAAGAAAATATTTTTAGTTTATGCATGGCTTTGATCTATAGTACTTGATGCTTAGATCTGGTTTTGTTTTATGAATTTGCGTTTTGAATTGAGTTTTGGGTGTTAGTAATACTCATGCTATAGAATGACACTATAATAATGCTTTTATCAACACAGAGAGTCAACCACGAACTTTTTGGTTCGACCCTTGCTTACCATATCTAGTGGATATTAAGGTTTTATTCATTATTTTCTACTGCATCAACGACTGCGACGTGTCACGAGACTAATGGAATCGTGATGACAATCTTGAGCAAGCAATGAGCATAGGGAGCATAGTGTTTGGTGTAACGACCATTTTTATAAAATAAAAAAAAACCGCTGTGAATAGTAACTCCGTCGTGAATAGTAACTCCGACGTGAATATTAACTCCGTCGTGAATAGTACTCTGGCGTGAATAGTACCCGAGAAATGAAATAAGCGCTTACCTCGTGATGACGTCAACGATGATGTCGTGATGACATCGACGATGATGTCGTGATGATATCGTGATGACATCGACGATGATGTCGTGATGATGTCGTTATGACATCGACGATGATGTCGTGATGATGTCGTGAATAGTGTTTTCAAGCCCTATAAATAGAGGCCCAACTTCTTCATTTCAACCCACAACAAACACCAAACAACCTTACGATATCGAGGAGTGTTCTGGTGAGGAAAATAGGTCGGGAGGAGTTAGGAGCGAGCGGTAGCTGGTAACGAGGTGCTCGGGAAGTGTTGGAAGAGCGGAACGGGAAACGTGCCAAGGCTTTGCGAAAACGCCAATCTTAAGTGAGTAATCACTATTGTATTTCTCTAGTAGTTTATAAGTGTTAAGCTATAATATGTAGAGGTTATACTATTCGTAATTCCAAAAATAATACCGAGTGATTTACTTACAAGGATGGTGTCTAGGCCGATTACTTGGGATCTGGTTGTTGGATTTTCCGAAAGGCTAAAATGCTGAAAGGATCCTGCCACCCCAACTAATCTTCTACCTGGCTATCCTTTACTTGATAAATCACGAGGTATCATGTTGGAATTATAGAAGAGTTTAATGATGCAACTATAAGATAGTTAAGAATTAAAGAGTGATAAATGCCTTACTGTGTTAACAGTTAAAGAGGGAATACGAAGCAGAGATAAACGCTGTAGTCGACTATAATCAGGTGAGTTTCTCACTACATGGTGTGGACGTTATATGTCCTTTACCGTATTTTTGTGTGCTTATAAGATGTTTATAAGATGTTGGTAAATAGTACCAAGTTGTGTGTATATTATTGATATATATATATCTTTCTGTTATAATTGTATGGGTTGGGTTATGGTGTGTGTGGGCTCGACGTACTGAGTAATATAGAGATACGAGCAAAAGACACTGAGCAGATACGCATGACTCGACGTACAGGGTATGCGCGGCTCTAAGTGCTGAGCAAGGAAATTAGATTTACTGAGCAGATACGTATAGGAGGTTATAATCCAATATACTGGGTAGAGCATAATATGTGACGTGTGGTTGTATTTTTCCTGTTAGGGGTAAAGTATGTGTAGCTGATATGCTGTGTAGTTGTTGGAACTCACTAAGCCGTGTGCTTATCCTTTCCCTTTTAAATTACCATTTCAGGTTATACAGGTGGAAATGACGGACAGACATGACGGGTACACACTGATGCTGCTTAATTGGGTATTCATGCGTGAATTGATGTTTAAAATGATTTCTAAATATCTTTAAAATGTTAATTATTGAATAAATTGATATTTATTTAAATGAAGATGTTTTATTAAAAACCGGGTGTTACAACTTGGGCTGTTGTGATACAGCTATCACAGCCAAAGCTAGACAGGAGCAAGGTACACGCGGTTCGGGAGTTCCACATACTGACCTGCCATCAGGTGAGTAGTTGCTTATTGATTCTTATGATGAATTGTGTTGTGGTTGAGTTGTTCATTGTAGAAAAAGAAGTGTTTTATGAGTCTTCTGAAGTGTGTTGGTTATTGTTTCATATAACCAAGTCTTTGAGTTTGATGTAAAGAGTTATAATGTGTAAATCACACTGAGGGACTGAGATAGTCCATGGAGAATGAATTCAATGAGACATTGGGATTTACAACCCGATTAACCAACAATTACTCACTGAGCTCATGTACCTCATAAATTGTTGTTAATGTTGTTGTGTTTTAGGTTCTGGTAGTAGAGACCGTGGGAAGCGTAGCACGGAGGGATAGCTGAACGATTGGACTTGGACCTACTTCTTTTCCATAGTTTGGACTATCTTTGTTAACCCGATTTTTGGAACTAGTTTGTAACTTTGATGTATATAGACTAGAACTTAAACTACGTTGTGGTAACTTCTACTTATCTTTCATTACACCTTTAAACTATGTGGTTCTTTTTAGTAAACTAAGGTGTAACTTGGAAGTGAGAAATCGGGCATTACAATACCTCTTAAACCTATATTACACATACACACATTTAGCACGAGAATTGTCTTCAAAAAACATTCCAATAGTATGGCAAAATCAATGACGTTTACATACGTAGGAAAAGATTTGTCATATAAAACATATTTCATCTTCTTCAGCTCCTCCAGGTGTTATGAACAGCTAGACTTCCAGTGTCCAGTCCCCTAACAGTGGATCCATAAGGCTTCTTGAGGCTTCTTTGATGGATGTATATCATATTGATCATTACCCTTATTGAGCTCGGGGTCGATGTTAGTTGAAGCAAATATATCATCTGATATTCCCCAAGATTATTAAAGCTCTTTTGGAGCTCTGGAACCATGGTTGTAAATCTCGGCCTACTCGGACAAGTATTCGTTTATGTACTCGAACTCGGCCTCTTACTGAGACGAGTTAATCCAACTCGGCCAAACAACTCGGAAATCGGTCAACATCAGTCAAACTCGATGCTACTTGGGTCAAACATGGTAAAATCGGTCCAACTCGGTCAAATCAATTAAACTTTCTATTTTGACCTTTTCTTGAAAATAATAATAATTATAATTGTTAAATAATTTTTTTAACATATATATATATATATATATATATATATATATATATATATATATATATATATATATATATATATATATATATATATATATATAAAGCCTTGTTCAATTTTAGTAAAAAATGATAATTTTAATTACAACAAGTTATCAACAAAAATAAAACTAAGAAGTTGAATATGAATCAGATGAAGTTAATATAAAACAACCAAATCGGAGTTACATTAGAAAATGATGATTAAATTATTAATCTAACTGTCGAATATTAACAAATGAATATCTAGTTTTGAAGTAATTTAATATTTATATTTTATCTTTTTATTAATATTTCAACTAATTTATCATGGAATTCAATCAAGTTATGATTTTTTACATATATAGTTCTCTAAATATATTTCTATATAATTTATCCAATCCGAGTAATTCGAGTACTCGCTACTCCCCAGTAAGCCAAATGAGTTTCGAAACATTGGTTGTAAGCATGATGCAAAACACATTAGTTAACTTTGTAGGACAAAAATCATACTCATTCTTTTAAGCTTTAGTTGTATGAGTTGGTGGAGCTTCATGGAGAGGTTCCTTCATGGCTTAACTTTTATTCTTGTGTTAAGTACAGTTCCCAAATTATGATACCAATCAAGATAAATTGAGTTATTCAGTTTATCCTTCGAGAGGATATTTAGTAGTGAACAGTTTGAACCGAAAAAGTTTACGTTTGTAGACATCTATAAGACAAGAATTTTTATCAATGATTTGATAATTATCCTTTATAAAATTAATTACCCAAAAAGTTGTTTTTATCAAAGGCTAAGATCTATACATAATGGATCATTATCATGAGTCATGAGATATTTATTGTGTGTGTGTGTGTGTATATATATATATATATATATATATATATATATATATATATATATATATATATATATATATATATATATATATATATATATATATATTATTTATGATTTTTACCATGATAAAAACATATGTTTCATTATAGCTATGATTGTTATATATATATATATATATATATATATATATATATATATATATATATATATATATATATATATATATATATATATAACAATCATAGATATAATGAAACATATGTTTTTATCATGGTAAAAATCATAAATACAATTGAATATTCATCTTCCTACATCAAAAACACAAATGACCAGCACAAATGTGATGATTTCCTAGAAAAGAAAATTTTAGGGTCCATATGAAAAGGTTTGTCAAATGTGAGATTTTTTTTGGAAAATAAAATTTTAGGATCTTTTCTGGAAAAACAATTTAGGGACTTTTTAGGAAAAAAAAAACATTATCAGAATATGACCTGCAAAACTGTGTAATAAGGTTGAATGATAAAGTTTTTTCCAAAATACAAGTCTTTTTTGAAAAAAAAATATAATAAAATCTCTGGTCTAAACTTGAAAAACAGGAAAATACAATATCTTTTATGGAATAAACCCTTTCTTAAACACCAAATTCGCCAATATAATGTCTCAATTGAATCTCCACTGATGTAATCTTTACATTTAGAGTGTCTAACATCCAACCACAAATAATAGGCAAAAAATATATTGAATTAAAAAATATATATTCTAATAGCCTAAAATCTATGACAACAAAAATGAAAAAATAAATATCATCATGATGTATATTCAAGTATCACAAATCGTTATTTCTTGCATTATAGCTATTATTGTTCTGTTATAATAATTTTGTTATATAAGATTATTCATTCAACTAGTTCATAGCTTATATATAGAGTTCTATTTAAATGTATTGGTACTTTCGGCCAAAAGTCTAAGAGTCGATTATATTTATAAGACTCAAACATAAAAGGTGTTAAACTGATATTTCAACTCCTACCTACTTATCCAATTGCTTGGATATTCCACATATAATTATAGTAGGCTTTAATAATATATTTGGTTATACTAGTTAGTAGTTCACAAGCTAGTTTTGCAATTATTGAGAACATGGGCCAGAAGGAGGCCCACTAAAACTAGTGGGCTCCAATAACGCAAATCTAGCGAGGCCTAAGATGTTTGAGTGGAGAGATGACATGTCATTTGTTGAAAATTGTTACCTTTGCCTTAAAAGATGTTCAAAATATGCTCAAGTAGTTTGAGATTATATATACACACACTTGCAATTTAAAGAATTATATTTTATATCTAAATATAAATAAATTCTATAGAATTCTAGAGTTCAAAATAAAATTTGTGGTTGACAAAAATACATATAAATCATTGTTAGCAAGACTAGCAGATTTTGCCTCTAATAAAATTAATTCAATTAAGGCTATGTAACTAGTTGAAAAGTTAGCCGGAAGAGAAGCTAGTTGATAACTAATAAGATAGCTACCAACTAATAAGATAACTAATAACAAATTATGTTTGGTAAAAATTAATTGACAATCTAGCTAATTATGTAAAATGACATAAAAAGAAATGCACAAAAATAATTCAATATTATACGAAAAAAACATAATACATTAAATTAAATTGAGGTAAATACTAAATAAAAGAATTTCAACACTAGATTATTTAATTTTGAATTGGTCTCGATTCCCCTAATTAGTATTAACTAAGATGTGCAATATAAACAAAACCACAGCCTGCGACCTGCATATCCTTTTCCCATCTAACAATTGCTTCCAATTGTCAACTTCCAAAAAAAATCAAAGTATAAAACCCATTATTAGAGACAATCTAAAATTAGATAATCACTTTAATCAACAATTATAATCACCAGATGATACAAACATAGAAATCAATGATGGAGGGAACCGATGTTAACCTTGAACTAATTAACGATTGCTTTGTATAATCTGAGTTGAATTCGACAATTGACATAATCGATTTGTGTTTGGAGGAATTCGAGTGAACCTTACATCTCGTGCTTTATAGAATTGACGATGGAGGGAATCATTGCTAGTTTTCAGTGATTTGGAGGGAATTTATTTACCAGATAATGGTGAATTGGGATAAACGTGCATAGTGTATATCTGATCCTGTTTTGAAAGGTAAAACCGGAACAATTTGAAAAAGCTTCTCAAAACGTTAGTGATACTAGCTTTTAAAAAACCTTGCTTGTTAGCTAGCTTAAACCAAAAAAACTCGAAAAAAACGCTAGCTTATAAGTTAGTTGTAACATATCAAACACAGCCTAAAGATTGGTATGCTATTTAAAATGTTAGAAAACATTTTAGTTGCAAGAAGTTTATTTTTTAGATTGATTGATAAATTAATTATGGATACATGTGTATCCAGTTTCATGTTCTTTCTGCACACATAAATTTATGTGTATTTCCAATATCTTATGGGTTTTTATAACAAATAATACCTTAGATACAACATAACAAATTGCCATTCACTGATATATATTAGGATAAAGTAATATTACTTGTTTGTTATTTTATGTAAACGATCAGTTTATATAACATGTATGATAAATATTCAAGATAAACAATTGAAGATGTGATGAAAAATGAAACTGATGCAAACCAAAAACCAGAAAAACCAAAAAACTGAACGGTTATCAAATGTCTACTTTTTGGGTTTTAGCAAAAGAAAAAAAACAATTATATAAAAATCGAACCAAAATATCCAAAATATGTCATTTTCTATAAATGTTTAATTGATTAAGTATGTTAAAGATTACAATAATTATCATACATTACAATTTGTATTGAAAATAAAATAAAAAGACATTTGTTTACGCCGTATGCTACTATTTTCTCGGAATTACTTGTCTTTTTTGTTAAATTTTAGAAACAATGTTTATGAAGAAATCCGAAATGAGAACAACAAAAACAGCAAACCGAAGAGAAGCGAAAAAAATGATTAAAAAAATCAAACAACCAATTAAAAAGACAAATAAATCAAAACAAAGAGAAAGAAAACTGACGGTCAAATTTCTCTAAAGTAAAAGAAAAAACTGTTTTTTTTTTTTTTTTCGTTTTTAGACGAAAACTGAACCGACCAAATCAAACCATACAAATATGGTATTAGTCGTTTTGCAATATGCACATCTAAACAATTATTGTATGGCACTAGTATGATAAATAATTAAACATCAAAATAACAAAAACCAACAATATTGCATTTGTCATAGGAGTATTTGAATCGAAAATGAATACAAAATATTCTATTAGTCACTGTCAAAAAAGGGTGGTACCCTTGTTTCTTGGCCATGGCTTGTTAAGTTGTGACACCACCATGGATGGTTACAAGTCATTGAGGAAATAGTATGTCCATTGATCAACTGTTTGCCCATATTTGGATAAGTTGTAAGTTGAAACATTGGAATTGATGACCATTTTGGAATTATTTTTAAACATTTAAAATTAATTTCGGATTATAATTCTTTTGCTATTTAATATGATCACAATCTCGTTTTACACTATATAATTGTCCACGTAACAAAATGGATGAGTAACGTATTAACTCTTTTGCCTCGCATTTTGGATTATTATAATACTATCAAAATAACAGATGAGGTGAGTAATCTCAAAATTCTGAAAATTAAAATTTTACCTTCCAAGACAATCCATTTACGAAAACATATAATCATAAATTTTCTTCAATCATTAACTATTATTTTATTATTAACTAATTTATATTTAGTTTTATAAAATAGTCATTTATTTTGTCATTTTAAGCCTACATCATACTTTCAAAAAAATAATAATAATATTCAATTCAATAGAAATATCACTATACAGGAAATTCAAATAAAAAAACCACATCGGATATTTTATTTCAAGAATATAAAAGATAACAAGATTATTATGTATAGTGTTATAAGTATAAAGCGATAAAAAAATATAGGCATATTTAATGATAAAGTTAAATAAAAAATTAGCTAGTAAAAAATTAAGATATATAATATTTATATACAATTATATGAATAAAATAAAATATTATTAAATGAAAACTGATTATACAAAAATAAAACTCAAAATAACATTCGATAAAATTTAAATAGTTAATGAAGTTGACTAAGGCCTTATTTATTTTTTTAACATATTAAGTGCTGAGTTTATATATGTTGTTGAATGGATAACTGTATCTGAATAGATACAGTATTACTGATATATATACTGTTTCTTTTTTTACTTAATGAACTGTCTGAATTTGAATAAATGATTATTTTACCCTTATAAACTTGTCGAATAACAAATGACCAATATATAAACATGAAATTACTCATAATTCATTAATAAAATATAATTTTCATTGGGGAAATAAGGGCAATTTAAGAAAAAATAAATATAAAATCATGACTTAATGTTAAGGACACTTATTTCCTAACTTAACCCACTAAGATATTCTGTTAACATTAAGTAAAAAAGAAACAACCATATATAGCTGAACCATTAAGTTTTTCATGCATTAAGTCCATTAAGTAAAAAAGAAAAACCACCTAAAAGGCTACCCTTTCCAATCATAAAGAACACTTTATAGTTTAGATACAAATAACCAACCTTTTATTGATGTCCGTTTATTATCAAATAATCAATCATAAAAATATTTTATAAAACCTCTAATTGTATATGATTTTATTGATGTCCGTTTATTATCAAAATGAAAAAAATATTTTTATACACAATGTGATTATTATTAAATAAATATACGTTTAGTTATAAAATATCAATAACATCAATGATATAGGGTTAGTCGTCACATGGGGGTTTGTTGAATCATACAAAATTTCCAAATCCATCATGGTTTTTCCTAAACAATTCTAGCATGTCCCCTTGCCATCCACTTCCATTACCCTATTCCATACACCTCTTCTTCAAGGTCAATGTTCAATATTAAGAAATATATTTTTTCTCTTTTTAATTAATAATAAATAACTTATTCAGATGATAAATTTTATCTTGTACACATATTTATTTATTGATGTTTTATTTTATATATATATATATATATATATATATATATATATATATATATATATATATATATATATATATATATATATATATATATATATATATATAGATGTAGGTTCAAATACAATTTGCATGTATTGTGTGAATGTAGAACTGATTCTTGTCCAATCATTTGTGAGGGGTACAATGGTAACTTGTTATACTAACTAATTAATTGTTATTTAATTTAGGAAATTAAATAATTATCTCATTCCTCTTTGACTCTCTCTCGTCATCTTCTTTTTATACCATATGCTCCCGTTCAAACCCTACTTACCAGAATATGTGGTTCTCACGGATTCAAAATCGGCAGTCGAAATCAACAAAGATTGGAGTTCGGTTCTGCAATCTCCACAACGCAACCTCCGATTCCAAATTTCCGATAATCCTATTTTGGTGCTCGATTCCAGAAATCAAAATGGTTCTCCACCTTCACCATCGATCAAACATTATAAACTGTTGTTTGTATATGGAAACTAAATCAGATTGGAGCAAGCAGACGAATTCCATGGACGTATATGAAGTAGATCTACGCAAACCTAAATTAGGTTTGACTCCTCGACGGCTCAAATTTTGGTTTCAAAATCGAAGAACTCATAAGGTTTGATTTATTGCACGATTGATTATTGATAAAACTCCTAACTAATGATTGAACATCTTTGTCGCGGCAACCGTCTCGTCCTTTTTCCCCACCCGCTAAGACTTTTCTTGAAACGACCAAAAATTCGTAATATATAAATATGTAAACTAAAACGTGTGTAATTTATATGTTATATGTAAAATTTATGAGAAATTATGGTTGTGAGGGTAATTTAGTCCTTTTACCATGGAAAGGGTAAATTGGTCATTTGACCAAATGCAGAAATTATTATAAAAAAAATTTATTATAGTTTAGGACTGAAAATGTTAAAAATTTGATTCCATGGAAAGATAGTTGGTTTTAGTGGCCAAAGTTCAAGAAAGTTAACTTTAGGGACCAAAACTGAAAATATAAAAATATAAATAGAGAAAAATATCTCATAATCAACATAAAATCAGAAAAATCTCTTGGAGAACTCTAGAGCCTACGGGAGAAAATTTGAGGAACCGTTTCTTGTGAAACTTGGGAGATTGAAGCAAGGAATTGGAGAAAACAACACTTGGAGTTAGTAATTCCAAGCTTCAAAGGTAAGAATTCAACAATTTTGGCTTAGTTCTTCAAGTATGATAGGATGATCCGTAAATCTAACTTCTGATTTTGAGGATGAGGTTAAATCAATGGATTTATACACCTTATCTAGCTCAAAACAACACAAAGAAGTAATTTCTAGCCACAAATTTTGGTAAAATCCATAGAAGTGGGTTTGAGCTCAAGAACCCTAGAAATGGGTTAATGGGGCTGAAATTTGTTTCTATGATTTTGTTAAGTCATATAGGTCCTAAATGAAGTGGAAAATCAACTCCATTCTTAAAAATTCATCAAATGGGTTTTTAGTGTTAAAAAGGGCATTACGGGAATGTTTTAAGCAAAAGGAATGGAATTGATGATTCCATGTTTTAAAACTTGTAGAAATTAAAGGGTTTTAGTCTTGGAACAAACCCCTATCGATTAAGTGGAGTATTCAGCACTTAATAGGAGACATTGGGGAATTGCAGCATAAAATCGGGGAAAAACTGGGCTGCTGCTCGACAGGCGCGGTGCGCCCCTATCCTGGGCGCGGCGCGTCCTGCGCCAGCGTGCAGCCTGCAGTTTCAGCCAAAGAGTCCCCTGCCATGTGATCTTCATTTTTTAGAAATGGTTCAAAACTTGTCCAATTGACCTCAAATTTTAAACATAGGTCTAATATGGTCCAAAACTTCATAAAAAATTATCGGAATTGAAATACGACCCTCCGAGGGTACTGTAGTAAAATACGTATAAAATACAATTTAACTAAAGTTGAGTTATACACTTGTTTGGACCATTGATGGTATAATAAAGACTCTAACATGTTATTGAGTCAATTAAAATGTAAATTAATGTATCATATACTATATATAGGTGCAAGTCAAATAATCGGACACCGAAAGGGTAAAGAACCGAGGGACGTCTAAACGACATTTCAAGAATTATTTGGTGAGTACATGTAGCATTTTTACCCATTTTGGGATACATGGTAAGTAAGTAAGTATTTTCCAGATTTCATATATTATTTTTATATGTGAAAAATGTTTGCAAAAATGGTCCCCTTTCTAGTTTAAATAGAAAGTTAACTGCTATATTTGAAAGTATGATTCTTGGCGATAGCCTAAATTATGATAGAGATATGTTTGAGTCAAAAGCTTGGCACTTAGCCATTTCTCGTGCAAGTAATGTTTTAGTTTCGGAAAAGTATTTTATGTTTGACTGGTATTGTGACTAGCATTGTTAGTAAGGGAACTATGTTCCAACCTACCCGGGTTAGGTAAGGAGTCTACTGGGGACAACCCCCTTCGCGAAGTAGATTGCCTCAGCAATTCTACCGTTAGTATTGATCCGTTCTTTCTAATTGTAGAGACTTGGGGTATCACTTATAGTGATTAACGCCCTAAGTATAAAAAATCCCAGCAAGTTTATAAAACCAGTCAAAGAAAGTATAAAAGACATTATTTTTACAAAGTTTAATATATGGTGATTTTGAAAAGTAAAAAGGTTTAGTATGTGTATATTATGTAGTTTTGACAATGATTTATGTTATGAAAATTTTATAAAAGTTTGGAAAGGAAATTTAAAGTTTGAGTCTAAAACTCATGTAACTCACGAGACATTTTTGTCTTACGTATTCTATGTTTTATGCCATGTATTCCAGGTACAAGTACGAAGTTGTGAGAAAGTTTGGAAGTTTGTAAAATAAATCCTAGGTTGCACAAGAGTGGAGCTGGTTACAGCTATCCTGTATTGGTATTGATTAATCCTTTCCTTTAAACTTATGGTTGTTTGATACACGTTTGTAATACCCTTTGTTGTATTTAAACAGATTTTATGGTTTTTGATGGACCGAATTCTGTAAAATATGTTTTATATGTAATATAAAAGTTTGAAAAAAAAAAAATTGGGGTGTTACAAGTTGGTATCAGAGCCATAGTTTAAGCGAATTAGGATTGGATCATTCCACTCCTAGGCTTAGACTAGTAATATAGTCAGTTAAAGTTAGTTACATAATTTGTCATGTCTTAATGAATTAAGACATCATTTGTTAATGGAAGAATATGAGTATATTTATGAGTTAAAAGTAGCTAATTGATACCAGTGAACAGTAGAACCAAGTGGAAACATTGGGAACAACATGTGTAGGTGATTATGGTAATATGGGCCCGTATTATCATAATCACAGGACGCGTATTGAGACTAGTGTACCGCGAGGGAATACTGGGAAATTGGTGGAAATGTAGTAAACTAATATTATGATATATTATGAAATACTAAAGTACTTGAAATTTTATAGCAAGATGCGAACTCGAAGTGGTCAAGGATCGTACGCGGAAAACCCAGATCCTAATGCTAGGCCTCCTATGCCTCCCCGACCGCCCCAAGCCACTGATGATGGAAATTCTAGGGGTGAGGCTAATCCACCTCCATTGACCTTGGAGGCAATTCAGAAATTATTACATGACTCGCAAGTACAAAACAGACAGGAAATGACTCGTCTTTTGGATGAGCGACTGGGCGAAAGATCTAAGTCACAACCTGACGATAGCGAGAAAAGTGTGGCTCCTGAAGGCACTAATCCAAGACAGACTTCTTCTCAGGGAGATTCTTCTTCCAAATCACAGCCTCAGTTCAAGACTAAAGGAGCCTGTACTTTCAAGGACTTTATGTCCTGTCGGCCAAAGGAGTTTAATGGGGAGATGGATCCACGAATAACAATACGGTGGTTGACCGAAATGGAACAAGTTCTTCGCATCTGTCGTTGTGACGAGGATATGAAGGTCGGGTTTGCTTCTCAGATGTTAAAGGCTGAAGCTCTTACTTGGTGGAACACTCTTCACCGAATCAAGGGGAGTGATTTTGTGGATGCGTTGACTTGGGACGAGTTCGTTCAACGATTGAAAAACAAGTTCTGTTCAGCTAGGCATCGAGAAAATTTGGTTAATGAATTCTTTGCCCTTGCAAAGGAAAAACAAACCGTTGATGAGTATACTAAAAAGTTCTGTGAGATGCTGCCATTTCTGGAAGATACACTACCGACCGAGGCCGGAAGGATAAACCGGTATGTTAATGGACTGCCGGCAGACTACTCGCTAGAAGTTGGCAAGGCTACTACTCTTGATGAAGCCATTGAATCCGCGGCTCGGGTTGAAAGTATGATTGAGAAAAAGACCAAGGAACGACAAGCATTTGCGGAAAAGCGAAAGTCTTCAGGAATCTCTGGAGCAAACAAGAAGAGTCGTGTTTCATCGGGGTTTTCTAAGCAAGGTGAAGTTAAAGAATGTAAGAAGTGTGGGAAGAGGCATAGTGGGGAATGCAAGAAGGGCACTAGTGGGTGCTATAAATGTGGTCTTCCGGGCCACCAGGCTAAAGACTGCAAGGTGAAAGATATTAGCGAGGTGGAATGTTTTAATTGTCATGAAAAGGGTCATTACAGCACTAACTGTCCCAAGAAGAAGAATGATACATTAGTTTCCACTGCGAGTAACAAGAAGACAGAACCAGCAAAGACGAAGGGAAGAGCGTTTCAGATGACCCTTGATGAGGCTAAAGAAGACCAGGATGTGGTTGCAGGTACACTTATTGTAAACTCACAACCTGCTTATGTTCTTTTTGATTCTGGAGCACATTTCTCTTTTGTGTCCCATGACTTTACCAAGCGTCTGAACATGTCAATGAAACCATTAGATGATACCTGTGTAATAGAAGTCGTGAATGGGGAATTAGTTACGGTCCGTCATGTGTATGAGGATTGTCCGGTGGAGATTAATGGGCGAATTTTAAAGGCAAACTTGCTACCTATCGGGATTAAAGGATTCGATATTGTTATTGGGATGGATTGGCTCGGAGCTCATAATGCAAAAATTATTTGTGGGAGACGGATAGTATCGATCAAAATGCCTGATGGTAGTAAAGTTTATATATATGGGGAACGCCGGAAGAACATGCAAAGTCTCATTACTGCTATTAAGGCCCGAAAATGCATCCGTAAAGGGTGTGAATCATTTATCGCTTATGTGATGAATGGGAAGAAGGAGAAGCAAAAGATGGAAGATATAAAAGTGGTCAATGAATTCCCTGAAGTTTTTCCCGATGACTTACCTGGGTTACCACCTATTAGGCAAGTCGAGTTTCGCATTGACCTTGTTCCTGGAGCAAGTCCCATTGCTCGTGCGCCATACCGTCTTGCTCCTACAGAGATGAGAGAACTTATGTCCCAGTTGCAAGAACTTCTTGACAAGGGGTTTATTCGTCCCAGCACTTCTCCTTGGGGAGCTCCAGTGTTATTTGTCAAGAAGAAGGACGGTACTATGCGTATGTGTATAGATTATCGTGAGCTCAATAAGGTGACAATCAAGAATCGATACCCTTTGCCACGAATTGATGATTTATTTGATCAGTTGCAGGGAGCTAGTTATTTCTCTAAAATTGATCTTCGTTCTGGGTATCATCAAGTTCGGGTGAAGGAGGAAGATGTATGTAAGACTGCATTCCGAACTCGATATGGTCACTATGAATTTTTAGTGATGCCATTCGGTCTCACTAATGCCCCAGCTGTGTTTATGGACCTCATGAACAGAGTCTGTAAACCTTTTCTTGATAGATTTGTCATCGTTTTCATCGATGATATTTTAGTCTATTCAAAAAGTGAAGCAGAACATGAAGTGCACCTACGTGAAGTGCTGCGTACCTTGAAGAATGAACAGTTATACGCGAAGTTGTCAAAGTGTGACTTTTGGTTACGGGAAGTTCAATTTCTGGGTCATGTTGTTTCAGCTGAAGGTATTAAAGTGGACCCAGCTAAAATAGAAGCGGTAATGAAATGGGATGCACCGAAGACACCTACAGAAGTTAGGAGTTTCCTTGGGTTAGCCGGTTATTACCGACGGTTTATCCAAGATTTTTCTAAAATAGCAGTGCCATTGACGCAGCTAACGCGGAAGGAAGTGAAATTTGTCTGGGGAGAAAAACAACAAGAAGCCTTTGAAATATTAAAGAAGAAGCTGTGTGAAGCCCCAGTATTATCTTTACCAGAAGGCACAGAAGAGTTTGTAGTATACAGCGATGCGTCTAATAGAGGTCTCGGTTGTGTGCTTATGCAACGGGGCAAAGTTATTGCCTATGCCTCTAGACAGTTAAAAGATGCAGAGACACGTTATACTACTCATGATCTAGAATTGGTTGCAATTGTGTTTGCATTGAAGATTTGGAGGCACTATCTGTATGGGACGAAATGCAAGATATATACAGATCATAAAAGTCTACAATATCTTTTTACTCAAAAAGAATTGAATTTAAGACAGACACGCTGGATTGAGCTCGTGAATGATTATGATTGTGAGATAATATATCACGAAGGAAAAGCCAATGTAGTAGCTGATGCTTTAAGTCGAAAAGTTCGTGAAAAAGTTATAAAAGGGAGATCTATGAGAATTGAAGTAGTTTCAACTTTAATTCAGAAGATTAAAGAAGCTCAAGACAGTGCCTTAACCGAAGAAAATATAAAGAAAGAAAAACTTGGAAAGAAGGTGGTGTTTGAACTCAATACCCAAGGGCTGCGTACTTTTAGGGGACGTATTTGGATTCCTAAATATGGAGCAACCAGGAAGATAATCTTGGATGATTCTCACAAATCCAAGTATTCCATACATCCT
Source organism: Cichorium intybus (assembly GCA_023525715.1). Taxonomy (NCBI): domain Eukaryota; kingdom Viridiplantae; phylum Streptophyta; class Magnoliopsida; order Asterales; family Asteraceae; genus Cichorium; species Cichorium intybus. The sequence goes on along the minus strand of CM042009.1, from coordinate 149,076,101 downwards.
GGAAGTACAAAAACATATCAAGATTTGAAGCAGCATTATTGGTGGCCAGGAATGAAAAAGAGGATAGCAAAGTACATATCCCACTGTGAGACCTGTGCACAAGTGAAAGCAGAGCATCAGGTGCCGTATGGTAGTGCGCAGTCATTGCAGATACCAGCAGGGAAGTGGGAAGAATTGACCATGGATTTTGTCATGGGGTTGCCGAGAACACGAAGAGGACACGATAGTATATGGGTCATTGTTGACAGATTGACCAAAAGTGCCCTATTTCTTGCATATAAAGAAACTGCCTCACTTGGAGAATTAGCTCAGTTGTACATCGATGAAGTGATCAGACGTTATGGAGCACCTTTGTCCATAGTCTCAGATAGAGATCCTCGATTCACGTCTAACTTTTGGGATTCTCTACAAGAAAAGATGGGAACTCGAATCAAGATGAGTACAGCCTATCACCCTCAAACGGATGGGCAAAGCGAACGTACTATTCAGACCTTGGAGGATATGTTGCGATCGTGTGCCATTGATTTTGGAGGTAGTTGGGACCAGCACTTACCATTAGTAGAATTCTCGTATAACAACAGTTACCACTCAAGCATCAAGATGCCGCCTTTTGAAGCCTTATATGGTAGGAAGTGTAGAACCCCGGTATGTTGGTTAGAAACTGGTGAAGCAAAACTCACTGGGCCAGAAATTGTAAGAATGACAAATGAAAAGATTGGTGTAATACAAGCCAACATGAAAGCTGCGCAAGATCGCCAAAGAAACTATTCAAATTTAAAGAAAAGACCTTATGATCTAAAAGAAGGCGATTTGGTGATGATAAAGGTATCACCTTGGAAGGGAGTGATAAGGTTCGGTAAGAGAGGAAAGTTGAGTCCAAGATATATTGGACCCTTCAAGATTCTGAAAAAAATCGGCTTACAAGCATTCAAGTTGGAGTTACCACAGGAACTCAGGGGAATACATGATACATTTCATGTATGTTATCTCAAGAAATACTTTGGAAAGAAGGAGTTAACCATTCCTTTAGAAGAAATAAGGGTGGAAACACCCAACAGACTAGTGGAAGAACCTGAGGCGATGTTAGAGGTGAAAACCAAGAAGTTAAGGAACAGAGAGATTGATCTAGTGTTGGTCAAATGGAAGCATTCGCTGGGCTCAGACTTGACTTGGGAAACATTAGAAAGCATGAAGAAAAGATACCCTAATTTTACAGATTATGAAGCGATTCCGAGGACGGAATCGTAATTAGGGGAGGTAGTTGAAACGACCAAAAATTCGTAATATATAAATATGTAAACTAAAACGTGTGTAATTTATATGTTATATGTAAAATTTATGAGAAATTATGGTTGTGAGGGTAATTTAGTCCTTTTACCATGGAAAGGGTAAATTGGTCATTTGACCAAATGCAGAAATTATTATAAAAAAAAAATTATTATAGTTTAGGACTGAAAATGTTAAAAATTTGATTCCATGGAAAGATAGTTGGTTTTAGTGGCCAAAGTTCAAGAAAGTTAACTTTAGGGACCAAAACTGAAAATATAAAAATATAAATAGAGAAAAATATCTCATAATCAACATAAAATCAGAAAAATCTCTTGGAGAACTCTAGAGCCTACGGGAGAAAATTTGAGGAACCGTTTCTTGTGAAACTTGGGAGATTGAAGCAAGGAATTGGAGAAAACAACACTTGGAGTTAGTAATTCCAAGCTTCAAAGGTAAGAATTCAACAATTTTGGCTTAGTTCTTCAAGTATGATAGGATGATCCGTAAATCTAACTTCTGATTTTGAGGATGAGGTTAAATCAATGGATTTATACACCTTATCTAGCTCAAAACAACACAAAGAAGTAATTTCTAGCCACAAATTTTGGTAAAATCCATAGAAGTGGGTTTGAGCCCAAGAACCCTAGAAATGGGTTAATGGGGCTGAAATTTGTTTCTATGATTTTGTTAAGTCATATAGGTCCTAAATGAAGTGGAAAATCAACTCCATTCTTAAAAATTCATCAAATGGGTTTTTAGTGTTAAAAAGGGCATTACGGGAATGTTTTAAGCAAAAGGAATGGAATTGATGATTCCATGTTTTAAAACTTGTAGAAATTAAAGGGTTTTAGTCTTGGAACAAACCCCTATCGATTAAGTGGAGTATTCAGCACTTAATAGGAGAAATTGGGGAATTGCAGCATAAAATCGGGGAAAAACTGGGCTGCTGCTCGACAGGCGCGGTGCGCCCCTATCCTGGGCGCGGCGCGCCCTGCGCCAGCGTGCAGCCTGCAGTTTCAGCCAAAGAGTCCCCTGCCATGTGATCTTCATTTTTGAGAAATGGTTCAAAACTTGTCCAATTGACCTCAAATTTTAAACATAGGTCTAATATGGTCCAAAACTTCATAAAAAATTATCGGAATTGAAATACGACCCTCCGAGGGTACTGTAGTAAAATACGTATAAAATACAATTTAACTAAAGTTGAGTTATACACTTGTTTGGACCATTGATGGTATAATAAAGACTCTAACATGTTATTGAGTCAATTAAAATGTAAATTAATGTATCATATACTATATATAGGTGCAAGTCAAATAATCGGACACCGAAAGGGTAAAGAACCGAGGGACGTCTAAACGACATTTCAAGAATTATTTGGTGAGTACATGTAGCATTTTTACCCATTTTGGGATACATGGTAAGTAAGTAAGTATTTTCCAGATTTCATATATTATTTTTATATGTGAAAAATGTTTGCAAAAATGGTCCCCTTTCTAGTTTAAATAGAAAGTTAACTGCTATATTTGAAAGTATGATTCTTGGCGATAGCCTAAATTATGATAGAGATATGTTTGAGTCAAAAGCTTGGCACTTAGCCATTTCTCGTGCAAGTAATGTTTTAGTTTCGGAAAAGTATTTTATGTTTGACTGGTATTGTGACTAGCATTGTTAGTAAGGGAACTATGTTCCAACCTACCCGGGTTAGGTAAGGAGTCTACTGGGGACAACCCCCTTCGCGAAGTAGACTGCCTCAGCAATTCTACCGTTAGTATTGATCCGTTCTTTCTAATTGTAGAGACTTGGGGTATCACTTATAGTGATTAACGCCCTAAGTATAAAAAATCCCAGCAAGTTTATAAAACCAGTCAAAGAAAGTATAAAAGACATTATTTTTACAAAGTTTAATATATGGTGATTTTGAAAAGTAAAAAGGTTTAGTATGTGTATATTATGTAGTTTTGACAATGATTTATGTTATGAAAATTTTATAAAAGTTTGGAAAGGAAATTTAAAGTTTGAGTCTAAAACTCATGTAACTCACGAGACATTTTTGTCTTACGTATTCTATGTTTTATGCCATGTATTCCAGGTACAAGTACGAAGTTGTGAGAAAGTTTGGAAGTTTGTAAAATAAATCCTAGGTTGCACAAGAGTGGAGCTGGTTACAGCTATCCTGTATTGGTATTGATTAATCCTTTCCTTTAAACTTATGGTTGTTTGATACACGTTTGTAATACCCTTTGTTGTATTTAAACAGATTTTATGGTTTTTGATGGACCGAATTCTGTAAAATATGTTTTATATGTAATATAAAAGTTTGAAAAAAAAAAAATTGGGGTGTTACAAGTCCTCCATAGCCACCTCCCTACAAACACCCTCCTCCTGTGGTGGCGGTGAGTCGGAAGCCACCGAACGCCGCCTCCCCCTGCCGTTCTTTCCGGTGACCTTCCTCTTAGACTGCCATGAAACACCGATTGTGCCCCCCGCATCTCAAATCCGGCCTACTTCTATGGTGGATGATTTTTCGTCCTGGAAACAACCGGATTCCGAAAAGAAACCAGGGGGTATTGTGTGAAAGACGACGAGAGGTACCTTTCAATTTGGGTCTTAATTGTTTTCACTCAATGAATTCGAACACGCACACAGAGAACTGGCGGTATGATAAACATCTTGTTTGCTTTATGTATTTTTGTCTCTTACTGTTCAATTGGATGCATATATATGTATTTCTGTGTATTGATTGTCGCAGGTGCTCAATTTCTGTGTATTATTCTTCGAGAATGCTGTCAAAATTCACTTAGTTGATGGCAATTGGATGTAAAGATTACTGGTTTACGAGTACATGCCAAACAAGAGTTTATCGGTTCATCTTTTTAACCTAGCTTTGCCACAAATTCCATGGAAAACGAAGCTACATCTTTTCATATTCTTTGAAAATGTATAGATATTCTTTGAGAATGTAGGGCTATTCTTTGAGAATGTGAAAGTATATAGTGTATTTTTTTGATAATGTAAAGGTATTCTTTGAGAATGTTATGACAAAATAAAGTAAATAAAGTGTATTCTTTGAGAATGTGTACGTATTTTTTTGAGAATGTAAGCGTGTATTCTTTGAGAATTGAGAATGAGAGCGTGAACGATTATTGTTTTGCTAAAATAAAGTATGTAACTGAGAATAGTCATTCTTTGAGAATGGGAGTGTATTGATGTAATATACGTAACTGAAAATAAAATTGTGTCCGTGATCGTAGATCTTGTTGGTTAAAGCATAATCCATTCCTTTTTTAAATTTTGATTAATAGACCAAAATACCCTTTCCAAGGGTTTAATTGTAAGATCTGATAATTTAATTACAATATATTTGCAACTAAGCCCTTTCATCTAAAACCGTAGATAATATTGATCGGACGCTCCATATTTGGTCCTACAGTCACACAATAATTGCTAAATGTATTTAATACTAACTCTATATATATATATATATATATATATATATATATATATATATATATATATATATATATATATATATATATATATATATATATATATATATATATCCATTAAATTTGTTATCGTTTTCACAAATTACAATTTTGGTTGATTATTGAAGGTTTAAACAGTCAAGGTGAATATTTCGGCCGGTCAAAATAAATTTTTCGTATCGAAGTCTCATTGGAGTTGTCAAGGACGCCGAAAACCGGCTAAACCTACAATAGCCGGTCATTAATGATATTTGTGAATAGGGTAAACAAGTTTAATGGTCATATACATAAAAAAAACATAAGTAACAAAATCTATAATTATCTATTATTTTCCAATTTAATATCATTTCAAAAAATCATTTTAATCGGTAATAAGAGATTTATACGTAACCATAAGATTTTGAATTCTATAAACACTAATACATTTTGGAATTTTTTTTAATTTAATCACCAAAAAATATTTTGATCGAATCATTACGGTTTAAACTTTTTTCTAATTTAATCACTGATATTAATTATATTTTAAAACCATTGAACCGGGTATACAATGTTTTTCAAATTATTTTGATGATTTTTAATGTATATAAAAATATTTAATCATTAATAAAACTTAAATATGCCTTTAATACCCTATGCAACATGATAATATAAAATTTTATAATATTTTAAAGGATTGTGCTATAAATACCCCTCTTATTTCATTTTGTATCCTCTATAACCATCAAATCAAAAAGAGTTTTAATTAAATTGGTTTTTTAATCCATACATCCCCTGATTTGACTAATAAATTTGTTTTATCTCAATTTTGTCTTTTGTTATTTTTTATTTTATTATTATTATTATTATTATTATTATTATTATTATTAGCTTTTAATAAATTATAACCATTCGTATTTATTGATAATCTAATGTTCTCTTTTTTGTTGTTCGAATTAATCAGTCGTTTATAAACTAAGTGGTTGTACGTATAATTTATTATTTTTAAATTTTTCGAATTTATCTCGTTTGTAGATAATCGAAATTCACATTATTATTGGTCGGAAATCGTAATTCTTGATCCGTCTACCCAATTGTACACCATATTCGTTTGTCTAGGCTTGTGCATGCTCAGAACATTCTGCTGAATAGGATACATTATATAGTACTCGACTAAATATTGATGTTCGTTATCCATATAACGCACCGTACAATTGTAATATTGGACCAAACTTTGCATTGCTATTATTATTTATATTGTTATTTTTATACATTCGTTCAACCATTTTGATATAAGTTGACATAATTTTATAAAATTATAAACGTCGTTCATTATGTCGTAATTACTTTAAAAAAAACTATTGTTTTATTGTTACTAAAACGTAAAAATTATAAAAGCTAAATTTATTAATTCGACATTTGGTCAAATTTTACATAACCGTTTTGATATAATTTGACATAATTTTCTAAAATTATAAAAGTCGTTCGTTGTGTCGTAATTACTTAAAAAACTATTGTTTATTGTTATTAAAACGTAAAAATTATAAAAGTTAAATTCATTATTATTGTTTTTCTAATAATAATAATAATAATAACAAATAAAAATATTATTAATAAAAAAAATAAAATGACAACAAAAAAACAAAATAGACAAAAAACAAAAAGAAAAACAACAAAAAAAACAAAAAATCAAATCAGGGGATGCAACTAGACTATAGGGGATAATGTATAGATTCACCGTATTTTAAACCAACAAATTTATCATACAAGGCTAAGCAAAATATCCAAGCCATCTTTATAGAATTTGTTTGATTTATTTAATAGGAACATATAATTATGTAGTGATGATGTGTTCAAAAGAAATATTTAATAAAAAATGCTTAATAAATTTTGAACATACCTAGTAACAATTCAAAATAAAATCCATCAATCTCACTAAATGTATAACATTTACAGATTCAAAACATGATATACTTTTCCTCAATTTGGTTGAACATAAAAATTAATTATTAATTATATTTTTCTAATAGTCAATGCATTTTTCTATTGAAATTACTAGTGTCGCACTACTAATCTACTCCTAAATCTACACATGCACCTACTAATCTACTCCTAAGTGTCATGGAGAAATATATTTCTTTAGAATGGCTTACACATGCACCTACTAATCTACTCCTAAATCTACATATTTTATCCCAAACAGACTTGAAATCTCATCCTATGGGAAATGGGCGCCTATCCATCAATTCCTAGTTCCTCTATGCCAAATGTCATTTGGTCTCAATCATGGTGGAATTATGTGTAAGGTAGTCTTCTCTTATTCTTTCTTGTATTTTGAACATCTGGTTATGGATGAAATCTCTTCACCCTTTTAAAATTTGAAATCTAGGATTAATTTTCGTAATTCAATGAGTTTAATTTTGATTTCTAGTGTTCTAATGTTAAACTGTTGACAAGAGTTCATTTTTATTGCCAAAATTGGATTTAGAAGTTGTGATGAGTGAACTTTTGAAATCATAGTTTCATGAATCTTCCTTAAATTAATCGGACCTGATTTTGATCATATAAGGTGCTTTTTAAGCAACTTTTTATTGTTTCAAATCTAAACCGTTGTGTTGAATGCTTCAATCATGTTGAAAATGAGTTTTTGGTGTTTTAATTAAGAATAATTTTGACAAAACACCCATGGATTTATTGGATATAGAAATTGATAAAGTTAATAAGGCTGTAATATTATTAGGAGTTAACTTGTATCATCCTTAACGAAAATCACGAGTAAAAATCCAATCTAGTTATTAGCTTTTAGTTTTGAAGCCTTATAATGAAGTTTATGAAATGATCTCTTTAATACATGATGTGATCATGTTACTGATGATATAAAAATGTTATTACATTGTTAAATATTGTTTTGAACCCAATAAAAACATTAAAATTCGTTGAAATTGGTATTTGAAGTGTCGAAAACCAGTTTTAGCAAAAGATGATG